>JANBVN010000037.1:0-214752 GCA_030052785.1 Coniochaeta hoffmannii | reverse complement strand
GGGGGGGGGGGGGGGGGGGGGGGGGGGGGGGGGAGGAAGACAGAAGGCTGACAGCTGCACAGATGACGGTTGCGATCGGAGACGAGATACGGGAGTCGTCCGCGCTCGCCGAGAAGATGAACGATACCTTCGACCAGACGAGACTGCGGCTACGGGGCACGATGAACAGGATGCTGCTGATGGCCGAGCGGACGGGAGTCGGCTGGAGGGTGTGGCTCATGTTCTTTGCGGCCGTCATTCTCATCTTTATGTATGTCTGGCTGTTCTGATGTGCGCGGATGGGACGTGCCGACTTGGGTTTGGCAAGGAGACTCTGTTGTGTCTGGTTTGGGCTGGGTATAGATGCTTTTCGCGACCAGCGTGACGGGTTCAGCGTTGGCATTACGGCGTTTTGGGACATGCGCAAAAGCTTTCGGCATGGCCGCCGGGGCTACGAAGTGTGGGAATTGTGGTTATGACGCGACTATGAGCGCGGCAAGTCTGGACATTGACCTTTTAATGAACTGTTGTACATTGGCAACCTCGATGGACAAAGCATTACCTGTAAAAAGAACACTGTATTTCTCGAGATGAGGTTGCGCCATCCAGCCTTGCTCCTGGGGTATCTAAGTAATGCTTAACTCCTCCTCATGGCTAGTTCCATGTGGTTGTAGGGCGCTTCCACTGGCCCGGCGGTTTATCGTCCACTGCTAGTTTCTCCGCCGGACCTGCGGACTGCTCCCCATCGTGCTGCTGTCCAGAATGCTGCTGATATCAAGACTCTGTCGCGTCGCCTGGCTCGCCAAGCTGCTCCTGTTGTTGTGCCGCGCCGGCGCCGGCGGTGCCCGGTGGCCGCCGCGGCCAGGGCCAAAGCTCACGTTCCGACTGTTGTCGTCGTCCTCGCTGCTAGTAAGCTCGGCGTCTGAATCGGTGTGCTCATATCCACCGAGGCTCTCAGCCTCCGGTATCTCGTCGTCGAGGTTGGCATCCATGTCCAGGTCCCCGCCCGGCTCGATTTCGTACTCAAGGTGCCGTGCATCGCCGTGCACCAGGTCCTCCTCCTCGAGCATCTCGCCTTCTACCTCCTCGTCGTCTGGCTCCTCGCCCGCAGCGCCGTAGATGCCTGCCTCCTCAGCATCATCCCCGCCACGCGCCAGTAACTCCCGCAGTCGATCCTCGTGAGTAGCCAGTTCCCGGTGCTGAGCCCGTCGTTGCTGCGCAGTCAAGCCACCAGCGCCATCATCATCACCATCATCGCCGTCATTCTCCCCACGATCAACGTCATCCTCCTGCCCCTCCTCATCATCATCCTCATCATCCTCATCCGAATCCGAGTCCTCGTACCCGAAACCCCCCATCCCACTGGCGTCCGCATCCGGGATGTCGTCGTCGAGATCCACCTCGCCCCCCTCGCCCATCATCCCCTCCCCGCCACCGCCCTCGACATCCATCATCCCCTCCATCCCCTGCGCCGCCTGCTGCGCCGCCTCGGCCTCGGCCAGCTCGGCGGCCAGCTGCTCCCTCCTCACGGCCTCGGCGTGCTCCTCCGCCTCGCGCCGCTCCTCGCGCATCTGGTACAGGCTCTTGGGCACGCCGGGCGGCTTCAGCCACGTCGCGCCAAAGTTGGATATGTTGGCCAGCCGGCGCGCCATGTAGGCCTCGTCCGCGCGCAGGCGGCCGAGTGAGGTGCGCTCCAGGGGGACGAGACCGCCCGCTTGTCGGCCTCCGGAGTGGCGGTTCTGGTTGTTGCTGCCATTGTTGGGCTGGGGTCGGGAGGGGTTGATGTCGGGTTGGGCTTGGTCGTGGGAGGAGGCGTGGAGGTGCGGGTTGCGGAGGGAGGTGTACCAGAGGATCTGCGACTGTCATTGAGTTAGCTGAAGTGCCGCGTGGTGGGTAAAGCTGCTCAGCTGTGGGGGGACGAACGTCGCGCGGTGTCAGGTCGGGGAGGGCGTCGAACATCATTTTGGCGGAGGGGCCGGTGTCGACTGGTGGTTTTGTCTCTGATGAGTTAGACAGTTAAGGCCATCGTTTACAGATGAGCCTAGACGACGTGTTGTGCCCGACAAGGTGCAGCGTTTTGGTTGAATTTGGAGGTCGGTCTTGACGAAGTTGAGGTCGTGCTTCCGTCACAGGTAAACAGAGACAGTGCGATTTCTGAAAGCCAATGAATTCGAACTGGCTACGTAGCGCAGTACGTACTTCTACCCCACCATTTGCGGCTGCAATAAGCTGAACCGTGCGTCCACCAAGCCCCACCAGATCTCGGTTGGATCTGGACGAAGTCTTGGTCCCTGGGTTGGGGTTATGTTTTGGGACAGCCACTCTTGTTGAGCTGGATCTATTATTTACCATAGCTTTAAAGGTGTGCCTACGACGTGGTTTCCAACATTTATTGGTCCCTGCACCAGGTATATACGAGTATCGTGGGATAATATCTTTTGTGCGCTGAGCGTGCAGGGTTGGCGACTCCTTAGCTTTGTTCCCTTACATTCGCGATATGGCCTGTTTCTCGTATCAAGTAAGCATAGAGCCCCTGATTCGACATGTTGGTAATCCTATCGGACGTCGATGAAAAGAGATGCGACGATTGACGGCACCCTCATTGGCTTGCTGATAAGGAAGTTGATGAGACTGAGAGGGATAACTCGTGTCAGTCCGGGCCGCTCGTCCGCAGCCGGTTGGCAGAGAAGGCAAAGCATGGCGGCAGAGGCTTGGTGTTTATTGTTTTCTCCGGCAATCGGCCATCTGGCCTGGTTTTAAACATCTGGCAAACGCGCCAGACCGCCTCGTTGTCCTCTCGATCTCGGCGTGGTGTTCGGAGGTCAAGGTCGTTTCCATGAGGTAATGACATGCGCTTCCTGCAAAGTGCCTGAGTTTGGCGGCTGTTCGGTCTCACTGGAAGACCCCTGCGCTACACAGCAGCGGAGTCTAGGCGTTAGCTCTGGTTCAGGTCTTGGATTATTAGTAGAAAACAAATACTGAGACAATGCAGGCGGTTCTGGCGGTGTTCTGCCTCCGAGGTCTTCCTCCAGCGGATGTGGACATGCCACTAGCCCCAAGCAAAGCTTCGGGATTTCTCGGAAAGTGTTCGCTGAGTCGCCCGCCGGGTACCGAGCCTCAGTGGTTCGTTCAGTGGTTACGGCGAAGAAAATTTTCTAGAGCCAAGGCGATGGTCTTGATCCGCTGTTTTATGTTCCAACGACCCTGCGTTGGGGTCAAGCCGGGAGTCGGGCGAGCTGGCGGCCCTTAAGAGCGGTCGCCGATGTCGCTACGCGCTTCAAAACTGAACTGTGTGGTATTCATGCAGTCAGCCAGGCTGAGGTAGCATCAGCAACAACAAATCACTCTGGGCCTGGGGTTCCAGCTTACTTTCGGAGATGTATCTTGACACCGCATGCGACGAAATGGTGCCGACGTGATGTAACAAGCCTCTTTCTACCTCGAGCTTCTCCATCAGCCGTCGTACCTAGGTGTTAGGATTGGTGCTACACTCTTTCCCCAAGCACACGTGTAGTCCGGGCACCGAGTTGAGCACCAACGTCAGCCACCAATGCCGTACCAAACCTTGATTGATGTCCGTCGAGCCCCTCGGGTCGGTTGGGGTGACGGTACACCTGCTCGTCTCGACGATGCGGCAGACCTTCCTGACGTCGAGTGAAGTGCTCAGTCGTGACAGTGTTGCATCAGGTGGCATCTAGACCAGCGGACGTGGTTGGTGTAAGATAAGGCCGGCTGGGCGACGGACGTGATTGGGCAGAGTGTTGGTGTTTTCTGCTGACGATAATTTGACAGCAGCCTTTGCTTCTGCAAGGCCACAACCCCAAAGAGGGGTCATGCGAGGCAGTATGCCTTTAGTGCGAGTCCAGTACGCACAGTTGGGTGTTAGAGCGACACCCAAGATGCAGATGCAGACCTGCCGTGCAGTATGTATTATTCGGGCATCTCCCTTGCGGCCGTGCAGTGTTATGGCGTAACCCCCTGGTTGCACAACCGCGGACGGGACTGCTACTATGCACGTCTTTTCAAGCTGTGATAGACGATCATTGGCCAGCCTCTCCGTCGCATTGAATGTTTTCTGCCATTGAAAGCTTCGCCGTGGCTGCCTGCCACCAGTCATGGGATGAGGCTAACGACGGAGATACGACGTGCGGCGGACAATGCCACTGATCACAGACGGGGGATCATGCCCAGCGTACCGAGGCGGGGTGGACGAACAGGAGGCTCATGCTGGCATCTGAATCATCCCCTGTGGCAGAGGGCGTCCAGGGTAATTGGGACTATCATGATGATCGTTCGCTGAGAATGCTGCCCAGGATATTGCTCGCTAAAAACGGCTGCGCAATGACTTCCCTCGAGACCCCAGAGCACCCCGCGAAATTTCTCGAGCCCGGCGACATCGGCCAGCCTTCTTTGAAAAGGCTTGTCGTTCATTGGCCGAACTTCAAGCCTGAACGTTCTTAGCTGACATGGTTTCCGGATGCTTGCATGCAGCCCATGCCTGAAGATCTGGCACAGTACTGGGATCATCCCTGCAAATATGCACGTCCATGTGGGGTTGCGTTCGTGACTGGGCTTGGGTTTCTCTGACACGAGTGATTTTTGTTCTGTTCGACAACCCGAATTACCAACCTCTCTGCCTGCAAACTGCCACCGTGAACGGAGCGGGAATGCTGTACTGACTGCCACTACGACGCCCGACACCAGTGTATTTCCATGCCAAAGTGGCCTCATCAACGGATGTTTAGTGGGGTCGTGCATCCACTTGCTCAGTTGTTGTCCCCCGGGCAGAAATAGGGCGACGGTAAGAAATAGCTTCAGGCCTCATCGTTTTTGGGGCAGCTATGTTTGTGTATTGTTGTTATTGTGCGCAAGATAATGCGCAGATCCGGCGTGTCATATTCTCAGCCTTGATCAGGCCGATGCAGTAGGAGTATTACGGTTGTTCTGTGAGCTGGGGATGTGCGTGTTAGAACTCTCTACTGTGTAATGGGCGACGTGCCATTGGCTGCCATCATATTGCCGCAGTCCTCGGATTTGACGTACCTTGTACTGGACGAAAGCAGAACCCGTCCACTTTTACACGGTCAGCTCGAACACATATACTCGCACACAATCTAAGCCTATTGTTCATTCGAACTAACTTTTTAGATGGGGTTTTGCAATGGCAGGAGGGCTAATACTCATAGCCTACCATATCGTGGGAATACTACATAGGTGTGGTAGGAAGCCCAGAAAATAGGGCACTGCACGAATGAACCCATAGCCAGGGCATGACCGGAGACCTGACCGACGGAAAGGTAAATCGGACCCCTGCCACATCCGACAGGGGTCTATCTGCGCGATGAGCGCAAAAAGACATGCGGCCTTTTTCAAGCATGTGGAAGTCGGCTTGTGATGGTTACAGAAGAGAGCCTTGGAGCAGCTCTGCCGGCCGACAATAAAATCTATCCGGTTGCCAGAATGCCTCCGGGGCCTACCACAGCACACGATTGACTCTCTGTTGGAAAGGTAAGCCAGTACACTACATGTAAGATAGTCTCGCAGACAGTGTATCGTCATAAGCAGGCTCCCTTACTCGCAATGAGGAACAATGTCTCCCACAGTACCGTAGGTAGGTAACCCCCACCCTGAACTTTCCAGGTTCCCCTCCAACAAGGGCTCCATGTGTGCTCCGGACCGGTCTGTCTGAATTGGAGCAGGGCCTTTGCTTGCAAGTGTAATCCATAAATTCCTAAAGTGGGCTGCTTGGCCACTTTCATCTCTGCTCTGTGATAAAATCCCCCAGCCGGCCTCCCCTCCATCCTCCGGTTTTCTTCTCTCCTTCTTCCCTCTCACGAATTCCCTGCCAAAGTACGCTTAGACAGACATATCCTGCCCGCAGCGAAGACTCTTGAGAGAGCAGAGAACCAGGCCCTCCAGCTCAAGCATCAGCGACAAGGTAAGCTAATACACAATCCCCCGCCTCGCACTGTTCAGATGTGATCTGCCCAAGGCCGTGGCCAGCGACATTCCCCAATGGCTCGCCCCTTCGATTACGCCCCCTCTGGTTTTCGATCACCGGCCTGATTCACATGCGACAAATCACCATGCGCGGATATGGCCAATTCGGTCTACAGGCTGCCTCCTGCGACCCGGTGCGACTTTCCCGCAAAGACGCCGAATTGGATCTCCCAACATTCCTGCTGTCGGCTTTTGTTATGGCATCAGGCGACTGGAAAGCTCCGAAGAAACCGGTGCGGCAAGAATGGCTTTTACGAAGGGACCACGAGCGCAAAAAGAGAAGAGAAAAAAAAAATACACCAAAACCGCCGGAGAGATGTCACTACACTACACACAATCACACACACAGGGCATTCCAAGACTGTTTGCATTGCGGGCGCCAGTGAAACCCAAGGTGCTGGTTCCGTCTCCAAAGGGACATGCGGCCGACTTACCTGTGCCCGCATCCACCGCCCCGCCCCCTCCACAGCTTGGCTGCGCTTTGGGTCCTTAGTCCGACATGCCACCCCCGTCCAAGATTGAGCATGCGGCCTCGTTATCGCAGAAGATATCACGGAGCTATCGTCCTATTGGCGTTGGTTGTCAGAGCCGCAACTGCAGCGATAGGCGCGGTGTTATCGGCCTGCCGTCATCTGGCATCCATCCCACGCAAAGATCGTCTGGTCATTGCGACCCTCGTCCACAAGAGCGCTGGTCACTCGCTTCGAGAGACGGCGCGGGGGACCACCTCGGGCGGAGAGAGTTGCTGATCGAGTTTGGGCTGCTGTAGCCCTCGTGGTTCACATGTATGCCAACGAGCTGTGGTCTGGCTGCGAAGATTGTCCGGACACTGGCATTTGCCGGCTACGTCGAGAGATCCTCTCAAACTCGACCACATTGGATTTTACCCGCCTGCTCGTGGGATCAAGCCAATAGATCCAATTGCCGTTTGCTGCCCATTGTCGGAAGCTTTGTTCCTGGTGCCAAGCAGAAAGCAATTGAGCGGAAATAAATTGTCTGCACAGCGACTGACCAGCCGCTTCAGTTGGCCTTCTCTCATGCCCACATTACCTTTGGACCACGCTGCGACCGCTGGAACACCCGGGAACACGACTTCTTGCCTCGTCTGGAACCCCAATTGAAGGCACGACCGGTCCCAAAAGCCTGCGAGTCGCTGGGCGGCCTGGGCCTTTTCTGTTTCAGCTGCATTTTGAGGCATTCACATATCCACCATAGGTTACCAGCTAACACCCGTTGCTCCACCAGAACCAGAACCCCTGCCACTTGAGCGGCGGTAGCTGCTCCTAACACTGTCGCTGCCAATAGACCTCTGCCACCGCTCGTACGACTCTTCGAAGTCTAGAACTGTACACTGTCGCCTAGCATGGGCCTGGCCGAGGAGTTTGACGACCGACAGACACATGCTTCCGCTGAATCCGAAGAATATCATCCCTATGAGTATCAGACGGAGAACAATTCATCATGGGCTGGTGCCCTCCCGGTGAAGCAGTACGTGTCTCTTGTGCTGTACCCCTCTCCCATCTCGACGGATACACTAACGTGTTCTTAGGGGTCTGTATGACCCGGCCTTTGAGAAGGATGCTTGCGGCGTCGGCTTCGCTTGCCACATCAAGGGCAAGCCCAGCCACAAGATTGTCAGCGATGCACGGAACCTCCTGTGCAACATGACGCATCGCGGTGCTGTCGGTTCAGACGCCCGTGATGGAGATGGTGCAGGTGTCATGACTTCCATCCCCCACAAGTTCTTCATCAAGAACTTTGCGCGCGATGTTGGCGTTGAACTTCCTCCACTGGGTCAATACGCTGTGGGAAACCTGTTTTTCAAGCCCGACCCGGAGACGTTGCAAGAGTCCAAGCGGCAGTTGGAAGATATTGCCGAGTCGTTGGGTCTCAGGGTCTTGGGATGGCGAGAGCTTCCTGTAGATTCGACGCTCCTTGGCCCTGCTGCGAAGTCCAGAGAGCCCATCATCCTGCAGCCCTTCGTCGTGTTGCAGTCCACATATGGCTCCGGTAATGCTCCCGAGAACACAGATGCCGAGACGTTCCCAGAGCGTCACTTCGAGAGGCAGCTGTACGTCCTTCGGAAGCGTGCCACGCACACCATCGGCCTGTACAACTGGTTCTACATCTGCTCCCTGTCGAACAAGAACATTGTCTACAAGGGACAGCTTGCCCCGGTGCAGGTGTACCAGTATTATCACGATCTGGTCAATGCCGACTACGAGGCGCACTTTGCCCTCGTGCACTCCCGTTTCTCGACGAACACCTTCCCCTCATGGGATCGTGCCCAGCCGCTGCGATGGGCGGCACACAACGGAGAAATCAACACGCTCCGCGGCAACAAGAATTGGATGCGGGCTCGCGAGGGTGTCATGTCCTCGGACATCTTCGGCGATGAGCTGGAGATGCTCTACCCTATTGTCGAAGATGGCGGCTCCGATTCGGCGGCCTTCGACAACGTGCTGGAGCTTCTGACCATTAACGGCGTCCTCTCGCTTCCTGAAGCTGTCATGCTCATGGTTCCCGAAGCCTGGCAAGGGAACACCCTCATGGACCCTAAGAAGGCCGCATTCTATGAGTGGGCCGCTTGCCAGATGGAGCCATGGGATGGTCCTGCGCTCTTCACCTTTGCTGACGGCCGGTTCTGCGGTGCCAACCTCGACCGTAACGGCTTACGGCCCTGCCGTTACTATGTCATGGACGATGACCGCATCATCTGCGCCTCCGAAGTCGGTACCATCCCGGTTGAGCCCGAGAGCGTCATTCAGAAGGGCCGTCTACAGCCCGGTCGCATGCTTCTCGTCGATACCCTTCTTGGTCGCATCATCGACGACAGCGAGCTGAAGGAGGCCGTGGCTAGCCGACAGGACTTCCGCTCATGGCTGGACAACGAGCTCATCACGATGCCCAAGGTTCTCGAGGACGTCGCAGAGAAGAAGACTTTCGAACTTGCTCCCAAGCCCGACGACTCCAAGCTGCAGGAGGATTCCCGGCTGCTTGCCTTCGGTTACACATTCGAGCAGGTGAGCTTGCTCCTCGCTCCCATGGCTTCGGACGAGAAGGAAGCCCTCGGTTCCATGGGCAATGATGCTCCCCTCGCCTGTCTGTCCGACGCTCCCAAGCTCTTGTACGAGTACTTCCGCCAGCTCTTCGCCCAGGTCACCAACCCTCCCATCGACCCCATTCGCGAGTCTATTGTCATGTCGCTTGAGTGCTATGTTGGTCCCCAAGGCAACCTGCTTGAGATGGACTCGTCTCAGTGCGGCCGTCTGCTCCTGCCTAGCCCCATCCTTTCGACCCCGGAGTTCAACGCTCTCAAGAACATGTCGGCTGTCTACCCCGAGTGGACTGTCAAGACGATTGACCTCACCTTTCCCAAGAAGGAGGGTGTTGCCGGATACATCAAGCACCTCGACCATATCTGCAACGAGGCAACCGCCGCAATCGAGGCCAAGGACCGCATCATTGTGCTCTCGGACCGCAACACCTCGGCCGAGCGTGTCCCTGTCTCTGCTCTCCTTGCCTCGGGCATGGTTCACCATCACCTGGTGTCCAACAAGTGGCGTGCTATGGCCGCCATCGTGGTCGAAACCGCTGAGGCTCGCGAGGTCCACCACATGTGTGTCCTGCTCGGCTATGGTGTCGATGGCATCAACCCGTATCTGGCCATGGAGTGCATCATGAAGCTCAACCGTGAGAAGCTGATCAAGAAGAAGCTGTCCGACGAGCAGCTGATCAAGAACTACATCCACTCTTGCGACGGTGGTATCCTCAAGGTCATGAGCAAGATGGGCATCTCGACTCTTGCCAGCTACAAGGGTGCTCAGATCTTCGAGGCTCTCGGAATAGACGACACGGTTGTCGACCGCTGCTTCAAGGGTACTGCTTCCCGCATCAAGGGTATCACCTTTGAGCTCATTGCCGAGGATGCTCTGCGCTTCCACGAGCGCGGCTTCCCCTCCCGCTACACCGTCAGTGTCCCTGGCCTCCCCGAATCTGGCGAGTACCATTGGCGCGATGGCGGTGAGGCCCATATCAACGATCCTACCTCGATCGCCAACATTCAGGATGCCGTCCGCACCAAGAACGACAAGTCCTACGAGGCTTACTCGCTGTCCGAGTATGAGCAGATCAAGAACTGCACTCTCCGCGGCATGCTCGACTTCAAGTTTGACGAGTGCACTCCCATCCCCATCGACCAGGTCGAGCCCTGGACCGAGATCGTGCGCCGCTTCTGCACGGGCGCCATGTCCTACGGCTCCATTTCCATGGAGTCTCACTCCACGTTGGCCGTCGCCATGAACCGTCTGGGTGGCAAGTCGAACACTGGTGAAGGTGGTGAGGACCCGGAGCGCTCCGAGCGTCTGCCCAACGGCGACACCATGCGGTCGGCCATCAAGCAGGTCGCTTCCGGACGCTTCGGTGTCACCTCGGCTTATCTCGCCGACTCGGACGAGATCCAGATCAAGATGGCCCAGGGTGCCAAGCCCGGCGAGGGTGGTGAGCTTCCGGGCCACAAGGTGTCCAAGAGCATCGCCCGCACCCGCCACTCCACCCCCGGCGTCGGTCTCATCTCGCCCCCGCCTCACCACGACATCTACTCGATCGAGGACCTGAAGCAGCTGATCTACGATCTGAAGTGCTCCAGCCCGCGCTCGCGTGTGTCTGTCAAGCTTGTCTCCGAGACTGGCGTCGGTATCGTCGCTTCCGGCGTGGCCAAGGCCAAGGCAGACCACATCCTCATCTCGGGCCACGATGGCGGTACCGGTGCCTCGCGCTGGACTGGCATCAAGTACGCCGGACTTCCTTGGGAGCTGGGTCTCGCCGAGACCCACCAGACCCTGGTCCTCAACGATCTCCGTGGACGTGTGGTCGTCCAGACTGACGGGCAAATCCGCACTGGTCGTGATGTCGCCCTCGCCTGCCTTCTCGGTGCCGAGGAGTGGGGTTTTGCTACCACTCCTCTGATCGCTATGGGTTGTATTATGATGGTAAGTTTTGAAACCTGCAAGCTCCTTATTCCTTCCTGCCCCCCATGATTGCCCCATCCCCTTATGGCCCTCTTTCTCAGCTGGCGGTCGTTTCGTTGGATCGTCTCGCCGTCTCGTCGGGTCGTCTCGTCGGGTCGTCGTATCGTCTCCTCGTGTCATGGTGTCATTGATTCGCTTTGCATGTGTTGGGTAGTGCCACGGCTAGTCTTGTGCTCGTCGGCTAGTCATACCATCCCTTGCCCTGTGCGGACTATATCCGCAACCCCAAGCTTCTGGCTCAAGCGACTTTCATTCCCCGATGTTTCTGGACTTATTGCTAACGTTCTACAAGCGCAAATGCCACCTTAACACGTGTCCTGTTGGTATTGCAACTCAGGATCCCGAGCTTCGCAAGAAGTTCACCGGTACCCCTGAGCACGTGATCAACTTCTTCTACTATGTGGCCAACGAGCTCCGTGCCATTATGGCCCGGCTCGGTTTCCGCACTATCAACGAGATGGTGGGTCACGTCGAGGTTCTGAAGGTCCGCGACGACCTCCGCAACCACAAGACCCAGAACATCGATCTCTCCCTGATCCTCACCCCTGCTCACAAGCTCCGCCCCGGCGTGGCTACCTTCAACGTCCGCAAGCAGGACCACAGGCTTTACGTCCGCCTCGACAACAAGCTGATCTCCGAAGCCGAGTTGACCCTGGACAAGGGCCTCCCGTCGCGCATTGAGTGCGACATTGTCAACACGGATCGTGCCATGGGCACGTCCCTCTCCTACCACGTCTCGAAGCGTTTTGGCGAGACTGGTTTGCCCATGGACACTGTCCACGTCAACATCAAGGGCTCGGCCGGTCAGTCTTTCGGCGCCTTCCTTGCCCCCGGTATCACGCTGGAGCTGGAGGGTGACGCCAACGATTACGTCGGCAAGGGTCTCTCTGGCGGCAGGATCATCGTCTACCCGCCCAGATCGGCTGTCTTCAAGGCCGAGGAGAACATCATTGTTGGCAACGTCTGCCTGTATGGTGCCACGGCGGGAAGCGTCTTCTTCCGTGGTATCGCTGCTGAGCGTTTCGCCGTCCGCAACTCGGGTGCCACTGCCGTCGTTGAAGGTGTCGGTGACCACGGTTGCGAGTACATGACTGGCGGTCGTGTGATTATCCTCGGACCTACCGGCCGCAACTTCGCTGCCGGCATGTCGGGAGGTATCGCTTACGTGCTGGACAAGAACCGCGACTTCTTGTCCAAGCTCAACACCGAGATGGTGGAGGCCAGTGGAATCGAGGACCCCGAGGAGATCGCCTTTGTCCGCGGCGTCATCGAGGACCATCACCACTACACCGGCTCCGAGCTCGCCGCTCGCATCTTGGTCGACTTCAACCGTGCTCTGCCTCGCTTCATCAAGGTCCTGCCAGTCGACTACAAGCGTGTCCTGGCTGAGGAGGCTGCTAAGGCCGCTGAAGCCAAGCGTGCCGAGTACAATCTGCCCATCGTCTCGGGCGTCCACAAGAAGGAGAAGAGCGAGAAGGCAGACAAGCTCATGGATATGGAGGAGGCTGTTGGCGACAACAAGGCTGACAAGAAGAAGGCCCTCGTCCTTGACAAGACCAAGGGCTTCATGAAGTACCAGCGCCGTGCCGAGAAGTACCGCAGTGCCAAGACGCGCACCAAGGACTGGGCCGAGCTGTCTCAGAGGCTCGACGAGGATGAGCTCAAGTACCAGTCTGCTCGTTGCATGGACTGCGGCGTTCCTTTCTGCCAATCTGACACCGGATGCCCTATCTCCAACATTATTCCCAAGTGGAACGAACTTGTCTTCCAGAACCAGTGGCAGGATGCTCTTCAGCGTCTCCTGATGACCAACAACTTCCCCGAGTTCACGGGTCGTGTGTGCCCCGCTCCCTGCGAGGGTGCCTGCGTCCTCGGCATCAATGAGGAACCCGTGGGCATCAAGTCGATCGAGTGTGCCATCATCGATCGCGGCTTCGAGAAGGGCTGGATGGTCCCCAACCCGCCCAAGGTCCGCACGGGCAAGAAGGTTGCTGTCATCGGTTCCGGACCTGCTGGTCTTGCTGCCGCTGACCAGCTGAACCGTGCCGGCCACCTGGTGACTGTCTACGAGCGTGCCGACCGGCTCGGTGGCCTGCTCATGTACGGAATTCCCAACATGAAGCTCGACAAGCGCATTGTCAAGCGCCGAACCGACTTCATGGCTGCCGAGGGTGTCCAGTTCAAGACTGGCGTTGCCGTCGGCGAGGACATTCAGCTCGGCGATCTCAGGGCCGAGAACGACGCCGTGATCATCGCCACTGGTGCCACCGTCGCTCGTGACCTCCCCATCAAGGGCCGCAACCTCGAGGGTGTCCACTTCGCCATGGAGTTCCTGCACAAGAACACCAAGTCGCTGCTCGACTCGGAGCTCGCCGACAACGCCTACATCTCGGCCAAGGACAAACACGTCGTTGTCATTGGCGGTGGTGATACGGGCAACGACTGCATCGGTACCTCGGTCCGTCACGGCGCCAAGTCGGTCATCAACTTCGAGCTTCTCCCCCAGCCGCCCCCGGAGCGCGCGCGCGACAACCCTTGGCCGCAGTGGCCGCGCATCTACCGGGTGGACTACGGTCACACCGAGGTGCGCCAGCAGATGGGCAAGGACCCGCGTGAGTTCTGCATCATGTCGGAGGAGTTCGTCGACGACGGCACCGGCAAGGTCAAGGGCATCAATACGGTCCGTGTCGAGTGGACCAAGTCCGCCACCGGCGGCTGGGACATGAAGAAGGTCGAGGGCTCGCAGCAGTTCTTCCCCGCCGACCTGGTCCTCCTCTCGATGGGTTTCCTGGGTCCCGAGCAGCGCATCCTCGGCGACGACATCGAGAAGGACGCCCGCAAGAACGTCAAGACCCCGCCCGGCAAGTACTCAACCAACGTCGAGGGCGTCTTTGCTGCTGGTGACTGCCGTCGCGGACAGTCGCTCATCGTCTGGGGCATCAACGAGGGTCGCCAGGCTGCTCGCGAGGTTGATCTGTACCTCGAGAAGTGCACCAACCTCCCCGTCACCGGCGGCATCATCAAGCACGCCGCCAAGGAGATCTTCGCCGCTGCTTCTTAAAAAGCGTGAGACGGGTCAGGTATCAACTCATGTATTGACCATGTACACCTTGTATGGTAGGGGGATCTTCGGGCAATCACATTCATCTATCATCGGTCATCATCATCATCAGGGTCAACATTTTGGGGGTGGGGGTATTTTTTTTTTCCATTCATTTTGCGTCGTTTTCTATAAATTGATACCAGGAGCGAAAAGCATATTTGGCGACGGGTTATCGAGAAAGATTTTGAGACGACACTGTTCCTAACATATTTTTGGCACGGCGTCGTGCCTGGATTGACTGGGTGGTGTTGCGTGGTGCATGATGGACGAACTACTTCGTACAGCGTGGATGGTTCATGAAGGGATTGAGGCGCGGTCTTTCCTGATGTGTTTTGCATGTTCCATGCTTTTGCTGCATTTATAGCTTGTATATACTTCAGGTATTCAGGAGCAATGGATTCTTTAGGTACATTCCTCAGTGCATCTTCGTGCCACTCGTTTCGTGACTCTTCGCTGCCGCTCAGAACAACTCCTTACAAGTAGGTCGTAACATGAGAAACCCGTGCTACGCCCCACGAAGTCTAGAGTCGGGTTCGTAAACTCACCAACTCCCTAAGTTGGGGCTCGACACCAAAATAACCAATACACCAGAATAACCAACTAAAAACAGGACGCGCGACCTTTTCAATCCTTCCTTAAGTAATAATGAATGTCCGTATCCTTTTAAAGGAAATTCCAGTTTGAAATGTAAAGCCCTAATTTTTCTAACGCGCTCTAAGTAGCACATCCTTCCCTGCCATCGGGTTGATGTTTAGAATATTGTTGAGATTTCGACGAAAATAGATTAAAACGGCTGCCGGCATGGCAACTTTTTTTTGGAGTTCTTAGCATTGGTTAGTCGAACACCAGCTTAAGGAGTTGTTTTGACTGGCGTGTATGTTGGCTTGTTGGCTATATAGGGCGAGCATTTGAGACTTATCTTCGTCTTCTTCTGTTAAACTTGTACTTCATCCACGCCTCTCACCGAATCGCCCGCCGCTAGCAACCCAAATCTATCACCACACGTACAAACGTGCAATCAATGGAGCGACAGTAGAGCCAGATGGAGTCGAGACGCGGCGTCCCGACGTGAGCACGAGGTAGGCCGCCTTTTCTCGCACGCTCAAGAGGAGGATTCAAACCGAGAGGATATCCTACCGCCGGAGGATTTTCTACCCCATATTCGGGTGCATTACCCCTTCCGATCATCGATGGCTGTGAAGAGCACGTGGAGAGCCTCAGCTCTTACCGTCCGGGCGGCTATCATCCCACTCACCTCCACGACGTGCTCAACAACGGGCAATACCGCGTGATCGCCAAACTAGGCTACGGAGAATATTCGACCGTCTGGCTGTGCCGGGACACGACGGCCGCGAGACCCTCATACGTGGCTGTGGATATCATTAGGGCCAGCCACTCCGGGGAGAAGTGTCGCGAGCTGATGATAAGCGATGCCTTGAGGTCCCGAGGCATCGAGAATGATCCTTGGGCGGAGCGCATATGTCTGCCGCTGGACCACTTCGACGTCGAAGGGCCGTACGGGACACATCTCTGCCTGGTGTACCCAGTTCTGGGCCCTCCTGTAAACTCTGCATTTCACATATATTACGACAACAATGGTGACGGAGAGGATGACGAGGAGGATGACGAAGGGAGCGAGAACGTCAATGAATCCAACATAGAACAATTGTTAAGCCTTTGCCGGCAGACAGTCCAAGCAGTGAGTGTTCTGCATAGATTAGGCGTTGGCCACGGAGGTAAGCCTTCCCTTAGGCTTAGTCTAAGATTTGACCTGGCTTTTTGGCCCTTGAAAGTCAAGGCCCAGTCGCTCACAAGTCCCAGATGTACGACCTGCGAATTTTCTTCTAGGCCTGCGGTCTCTCGATGGCCTGGACGAGAGCGAAGTTCTCGACTTGCTCGGTGGAGAGCCGTACCGGGCGACCATTTATCTGACTACTAAAGACGTACCCAATGCGCGTATCCACCCGAAATTCGAACATCTGCCGAAGTATTGGGTTTATCCGGTTGACTGGACAGACGTAAAGCCGTCTGCCATCGTCCAACGAGTCTATTTGACGGACTTTAAGTCTGTCATTTTTTACGAGCAACGTGCCCCCACCATCGAAGTTCGGTATCCCACACAACTATGGAGCTCCAGAGCTTGCCTTTGAGCTCTCGAGTAGTATAGCTATGGATCTCTGGTCACTAGGTTGCACAGTCGTCGAAATCCGAACAGGCCAGCGCTTATTCAACATATTTCCAGGGTTGACTGGCGCTGACAAACGCACCTACATAGAAGACCTCGCAGCGATTCTCGGAAACCCACCGGATCCATGGTGGTCATTATGGGCCCGACGAAGTGATAGCGTGGTTGAGGAAACGGGTCAGCCGATAGGCAGCTCAGTTTCATTCAAAGGACACGCACCTCCTACGGTATTGGTATCGAAGGGCCCGGTCAATCCGAGAACACATCGCTTTCTGTCACGATTGCTCCATCCATCAGCGGCGCCTAGCTCCGGATTCACAGCTCCGTATTCGGAAGGGTTGTCCAGGGACCCTGCACGAGATTGTGCCCAAGGATGAAGCGGAAGTGATGGCGGACTTGATTGAGAAGCTTGTGGCATACGAACCAGAGCACAGAATGGCTGCTCGGGATGCGTTAGACCATGGATGGCTTGTACTTAGAGTACACAACTTTATTGTTGTTGGGGTATAGATTTATCTCCCGTTGATTACTTTCAAACCTAGTGTCCCGGTTTTTTTGCTACGACATTGTAGAAGCTAGTTTTGCTATCAAGTCAAGCGCTTGCACCAGGCTAAACTCCTTTTCCCCTTCGACCAGTCAAGACTCCCCTTGCAGTCATACTCCCACCCCTGGAGATGGCAGCAGCACCGCCTCTCAGACAGCAAGGCCGCCGCTCGAGCCAACAGAGCCCTGCCCGGCCGTGGTAGGGGCAGGCCCGGCCGTGGTAGGGGCAGGCCCGGCCGTGGTAGGGGCAGGCCCGGCCGTCGCAGGTTCCTTTTTCGCAGGCTGTGCTTTCTCCTTATCGCTACCATTATCACTCTTGTCATTACTCTTATCATCGTCATTCCCGTGACCCCGACTAAGCATCATACTTTCGATCCACAATTGGTCGATAGCTGTGAATGCAACTACCGTCCAAAGTAGTGCTATAAGTGCTTCACCCGACCAGATGGTGGTGCTAGAGGGTTGAAGCGAAGCGCTCACGAACTTCAACGATCTTCCGATACCTGTTGCCATGAGTGCTGAAGCTGTTGCGAGCACCAAACTCCATCTAGACGCGTTGGTGCTGACAACACTTAGGAAAAGTTTGAAGCTTTTGAGCTTTTTTGACTGCCAATGCCTGACAACAAATCTGCTGATGATTCCGACGAGAAAGAGAACACCAGCCGCAGGTATCGGTGAAGCGATGATCTTTGACTGGAGCGAAAGTGCGAAATCCAAGAAGTGCTGAAACCCGGGATTGCGTGAAACTTCGACAAGGGACGAACTTGAGCCCAAATCCTGCAGAAGCGCCTCTCTACTACGAGTAGCAGCTGGTTGGCAGAGGGTTGCACCTGCAGATAAGACGCATATGCCTTGACACGCCGGGTCAGACCAATCCGTTCGACTGCGCCCTAATATCCGCAAGGGCATACCTACCGTAGTAACCGACACGGATTTCAACTCCCGCAATATCAGTGTTCCTAAGAGATAGGATGAATAGGTTTGGAAGACCGGGCGACATCGAAATACAGCCTGCCATAGACAGGACTTGCCTGGATTAGTATCATATGGGTGCCAAGGGCCGTTGCAAGCCTACTGGTGAGAGTCAAGACAACAATCGCCACGAGAGATGCGATCAAGCTGTCTCTTAGTTCTGTCACAGCAGATATGTTGATTAGCCATTTGACAAGCGAAATGCCGGACCCTAACAACCATACTTCGATGACCCGGACTGCCGACCCCCATGGCAAGTTAAGAGTTACCGTCGATGTCGTTGAGATAGAGGATCGCTTGCGAAGTCTCGATGTCCAGTGGCGAACTAGAAAGACGAGTTTTGGGAGGTCACTAGGATTATCCTTGATCGGTGTAGACCAGTGAGTTATGGCAAAGACGTGTCGGGATTACTGAGACCATTTCCAGCCAGCGTTAGAGCGAGCAGTATTGGACCAAGCGAAGGCCATATATATATCTTAGACCCGGCATTCCTGACGAGGTATTCCCATTTGATGCTCTTTGTTCCAAGCTCAGCGCAAGACGTTCTCGATCTCAGAGTAGACCTCAGTACGAGCGGTTACAAACCCAGCACAGGATTCAGTGTAACTGACCTGTGTTGAAACCATGCTGGTGTAAAGAAAACTGTCAAAGAGGACCGTTAACCTCAAGGCCGAAGACCTCCGCCAACATGGACTTGACCCATGTTACTTGCAGCACCAACAGTTTTACCGAACATTCCCCAATGTGATCTCCCGACAGATGACAGCTTCCATTAGTCTTGCCCAAGGACGGCATTGATGCACTTAAAACGCTATGATCCATATGAGCAAAGAACATCGTAGCCACGCGGGCCAAGCCTTAGGTTCAACACCATTAGCAAGACATGAGTCAACGCTTCTAACCTGCTTTTTTTTCATGCTCTGGGCACACACTGGCAAAGATCCAGCCTGTTCGGAGATCTAAGCTTTGTACTCGTGGCCAAGATGTCGACAAGGAATCAGCACCATTCGTGATACAGCACACATGTGACAACCCAAGGTTGTTGTAGGCACATGACACAGTCTTACAGCCCGGAAGTGACCCTTCGCGCTTTCAGTAACTAACTCCTGAATATCCTTTATGGCAAGACGTATGAATTGACATGCATTAGGCATCGTGCCACTTGTGACGAGCTTAACAAGTAGTTGGCCCTTTTTAAGTCTTATCAGGCTGATCTTCTAACGTATGTGTGGGACTACTTTTGCTTAGGTCGCTGATGCACATGAGTACACTACGGTTGTTGATGGACAGACTGATCCAGACGACCCTCATTTCACCGTATTCGCCGATCGCCAAACTGGAGCAGGGGCAGACGACCGCTTCGATTTCCACGGCCACCTCTACGTCGTACCAGCCGATGATGGGAATTATCCTCTCCGTCTCCTTCACCAGCAGGAGTTCGAGGTGCGGGTACCTGACGACGATAACTACATCTATCCGATCATGCTGCACGAGCCAGTGACCCTTAAGGGCTTTCAATTTCCATCCAGACGACGTATATTATAACTCTTTTTATGATGAGACAGGGCAGGAATTTGAAGAGGGGGAGGTGTACTATGAGGAAGGAGAGGCACTGAGGTCTGCTCTTTAATAACGGGTTCGCTAGATTATCCAGGTTCAGTACACATATTTCCTTGTTTTCTCCCCAATTTCACTGCCTTTCGAGAAGGAAAGTCGTATTGTTTGCTATACCGGACATGGACCCTCTATCTGGTGTCCAAACTAACAATAAACCAGGGGTCAACTGAGTTACAGTAGAATTGTTCTCGCTGCTCTCGCACGTGCTTCTAGTTGACGACAACTATTGGTCAATTGGGTCGCCGAGCTGTGCGTGCAATTATCACAGTACATCCATCAGTGGGGTTTCTGAAGCAAGCTTGCTGCTTGTGCAAAGTGGGGCCGATAGCTCGCTCTGGTACCATCCGCCCAGAGCAAATGATCGATGTCATTGCCCTCTTCAATTCTTCAAGCTCGTCTTCACCTTTTTGTCTTGATCTATCCTTGAAAAGCGTGTCCGACAGCCCTGTATCCGCCCTTGACGCACCTACTGAACGATTTGCGATGCGCTTCGGCAAGACGCTCCGGCAGTCCGTCTACCCGCCATGGAAGGACAAGTACATCGACTACGGCAAGCTCAAGAGCCTGCTGCGCGAGGACAAGCCCGAGGACGATGACGGGCCGTGGACGGAAGAAGACGAGAACCGCTTCTGCGACGAGATCTTCAACACGCAGCTCGAGAAGGTCGCGCAGTTCCAGGAGGAGACGGTCAACAAGCTGCGCGAGCGGGTCGACGCCGCCTTCGAGAAGCTGAAGAGCCTGTCGCCGTCGGAGAACAGGGACGCGGAGGACGGCAGGAAGAGCGACGTCTCGCCGGGACAGCTGAAGGATTTCGAGAAGGAGCTGGACAACATCACGAACGAGGTCAAGGAGCTGAAGAAGTACAGCAACATCAACTACACGGGCTTCCTCAAGATTGTTAAGAAGCACGACAGGAAGCGTGGCGAGAGATACCGCATCCGGCCCATGATGCAGGTCAGCCTCTCGAAGCGGCCGTTCAACTCGGAGGCGGGGTACTCGCCGCTGCTGAACAAGCTGTCGTACATGTACTTTGCTGTGCGGCAGCACCTCGAGGAGGACGGAGAGGCGCATCCCAACCCCGTCGATCTGGATCTCGATAGTCAGCCACAGACGCATAACGGGGAACGGTACACTGCCCATAAATTCTGGGTGCACCCCGATAACTTGCTGGAGGTCAAGACCAATATCTTGCGGCAGTTGCCGGCGCTCGTGTACAGTCAGGTGTCGAACAAGGACGTGGAGGGCAATGAAGACCCGGCGTTGACGAGCCTTTACTTCGATAACTCCAAGTTTGAGCTGTACACCAAGAAGGTGGACCGGGAATCGGATGCGGCTGCTTCCTCGCTGCGTCTGCGCTGGTACGGGCAGTTGAGCAAGAAACCCGACATCTTCCTAGAACAAAAGAGCGTCTTGCCGAATGGCAGCAGCGAGGAGAGGAAGATCGTCATCAAGGAGAAGTACGTCAAGCCGTACCTCGACGGCGAATACAAGATGGAGAAGACGGTGCAGAAGATGGACCGCCAGGGCCAAAAAGCCGAGGACGTGGAGGAGTTTAGGAGCAACGCGGAGAGCATACAGCAGTTTGTCCGGGAAAACAAACTGGAGCCGGTCATGCGGGCCAACTACGTTCGGTCAGCCTTCCAGAAGCCGGGCGACAACCACATCCGGATCTCCATCGACACGGAAGTCGCTTTCATCAGGGAAGACACGCTTGACAAGGCGAGGCCGTGTCGAGATCCGAACGACTGGCACAGGGCGGACATTGACAGCAGTAACATGACGTATCCTTTCAAGAACATCAACCAGAGTGAGGTCTCCCGCTTCCCCTACGCCATCCTGGAGATCAAACTCAAAGAGGACGGAAGGAGACGGCCGACATGGGTAGAAGACCTGATGGCGTCGCACCTTGTCCACCCGGCACCGCGCTTCTCCAAGTTCGTCCACGGTGTCGCGTCTCTGTTCGAGGATTATGTCAACATTCTCCCTTTCTGGCTCAGTGACCTCGAGACAGACATCAGGAAAGATCCCCAAGCCGCCTTTGAAGAGGAGGAACAGCGGCGGGCCCAGCGAGCAGAGAACGAGATGGTAGTTGGGAGCTTCCTGGGCACCAAAGTCAGCTCCTTCAAGCCCTCCCGCAGCTCGCCCGTCACCAAGTCCTTCCTGGCCGACCGGGTAGCGGCCGAAGCCTCCACCGCCGCCAATTCCGGTGCTGCCGGGAGCAGATCGCAGCGCCGCCAGAGCGCCGCCATCAACCACGGCGACGAGGACGGCGGCGAGCACACGGCCGAGGAGCGGCGCGACTACGGCACGCTCTCGTCCGTCTTCCCGGGCTTCTCTCTTACCAGATACGCGAGAGCCAAAGCCGCGCGCGAGCGGGAGGCCGCGCTCCCGCCGGGCGTCGAAGAGCCGACCGAGTGGATCAAGAACTCGGGACCCCTGCAAATCGAGCCCAAGGTGTGGCTGGCCAACGAGCGGACGTTCCTGAGGTGGCAGCACATCTGCGTCTTGCTCGGGGGTCTGGCCGTGTCGCTGTACACCGCCGGCGGCAAGAACACGCTGGCCGAGTACATGGGCATCGGCTTCATCTGTATCGCGGCATTCGCGGGGGCCTGGGGGTACTGGATGCTGCACTCGAGGAGGGCGATGATTGTGGCTCGGAGCGGGAGGGACTTTGACAATCTTGTTGGGCCCATGGTCATCAGTGGTGCGCTGATGTTGGCGCTCATACTGAATTTTGCGTTTGCTGTGAGTATTTCCCTTTCCCCTGACTGCGGGCATTGCTGACCTGTCGTAGTACAAGGCGGCCTTGGAGCGGTGGCGTCGGCATGATGGGGATGTGCATTCGAATGTGACCTATTTGGTGGATGAACTGAGATAGGTTGGAAGGGCTGTGGTCGCTATGAGAACGTGGTGTCCAAGACGGGCAAGCGTGACGGACAGTACCCACCTGATATAGATACCAAACAGCGGGAAGCAGCGTGTCCAAACTCGTAACTACCTTAACCCAGTGCCGGAGAGAGTACGGTCATCCCTCCCTCACGGACACATGACAGAAGACCATCTCGGTTCCTGTTCTCCGACTTCCATCGACCACAATCTCATTCTCAACCATCTCCGATCTGATCCCAACTTAACATGGCGGCTTCGCCTCGCCGTCAGCAACAGCAGTACCTATCATAACCTGCTAATAGATCCCTCTACAACTTTCTTTTGCACCTGAAGAAAAGTACGAAAAAAAACAACCTACATGATCATCATCATCATCACGCTACAAACCACCTCTTACGCTCTAGAGCCAATCTCAAATGCCACCCAGCCAACCCCTCAACGGAAACACCCCGACGGAAACCACGCCCAACACGATGTCCACCCCCTCTCCCAAATGCCAACAGAACAAGGCGGCGACGGGCGCCGCCCGGCCGGGCGCGGCAGTATGCCCGGCTCACACCCGCGACCCGTGGAAGAAGGACGGCAGAGGAGGAGGCCACAGGCACGACTGGTGGCCGGTCGGCGCGCGCGGGTGGGCCATGTGGCTGCTCGTCGGGGTCGTCGCCGGCGTGCTGGTCACGGCGCTTGTCTTCGCGGTCGACGCCGGGCTGAGGTCCGCGGGCGTCATGTCGTACGCGGGCGCCGGGGGCGGTCCGGCGGGGTACAATAACGCCCAAGGTGGTGGGGCGGCGATGGTGGTGGCTGCCACGGAGGAAGGAGTCGGCGTTGGTGGTGTGCTCGGCTAGAGGCCTAATGTCACTGCTCACGATTCGAACTCGACTTGTGGGGAGGGGAGGGGCGGGTGCGAGGCTTTTGGGTTGCCGGTGTGTTCCTGCTCTCTATCTCTCTTCATCGTCTCTATCATCTTGCACTCTCCTCGGTCACGGAGAGACTGTGAGACAGACAGCTAACAACACCAGGAAATCTGCTGCCCAGCCGGCATGTCCTGCTACCTAACCGCCCTCTCCGACTCAAACATCTACTGCCGTCCGCCCCTATCGGCACCCATAACCCAGTCCCAGCCCGGCTGCCACCCATCCTTCGCATACCCCCCCATCTGCCAGCCCGGCACGCAGCACTGCAACCACGCCCAAGGCGGCGGCTGCTGTCCCCTCGAAACAACGTGCACCACCGAGGGCTGTACCGATATCATCGAGTTTGTCTTCCCCTCTGCCGGAGCAAAATTTGCTTCGATCGCGAAATCTGCACATCCAATTCCAGCAGACTGCGCCGTGGATGGGTGTGCTGGTAGAGATGTCCCGGAGCTCATGGCACATGACCTGTTGCCGACGTCGTCTACTATTCCGAATTCAGGGGTGGTCACCACCAGCAGCACGGCAAGTTGGGAGCCGGCTACTTGGACGGTGACGGTTACAGGGTCCAAGACGGGGGAGGTCTGTGACGCTTCGGCTATGGCGACTGCGGAGGTCCCTTCTGGTGCCGGTAGACGGGCGGCGTTGTTACTCAGAGCTGAGGGACATACTTGCAAGCTTTCTGTCCTGGTGATTGGGGTTCTGGTTCTTGGGGTTGGTATTATGTTCTGAATCCCGGCTGGGCTAGGGTTTGAAGGGTAGAATGCTGACACCCGTGTAAGCTGAGCTTGTGAGTTTGCTGAAGGGTATGCCAGGCTTGTCGTGGTCCTAGCATAAGTCACATCGGCTGAAGGCCGCGTGTGGTTCTCGCTGGTAGGGGAGCTTGACTTGAAAGCGGACCAGCCCCGCTGGCAGTACTTTCCACGAGGTACCTTGATACCCAGCCGAGCGCCTGAGCGGGAGACATGGACACGTGGACATTGGTGCTAGGGGCTGAGAGAGAGATAGAGTTCCTCTTCTTTGAGAGTATACCTAACGAGAAGCTTTTTGGTGCAACAGGGACAAATGTAACCTTTGCTGAGGGCTTTGGAATATCGTGCTCCCAGAATTATGCCTTTGGTCATCTCCATCTCCGTAAAATCTGCCTGTGTTTGTACTTCCTTACCCTATGTAGGCTATGCGGTAAAGCCTCAGTCTTCAGGAAATACGAAAGGCCTGGTTTCGATGAGAGCCGTCTCCTGAACCAGGGAACACCCTAACTTGTACCTACACGAGGAGGACGAGGAGGGAGATATCCCGCGCCGGACGTCGATAAACCTCTCAGTGGACACTGCCAACTACGCCCCCAGTTTCTACCTAGAGGAAGTATGGCAGTAGCACGTAGTTAGAGCGTTGGCGGCCTCCCAACGCTACCGCGGTTGCGAGCTAAAGTTTACGTACCAAGATCCTACGAGTTTAGGCATTTTTAGCATCCACTTTGATGTCTCGTTAGCAGCGACATAAGTGCCAAGAGTTACGCGTAGCAAAATCCCATGTACACCTTAAACGTCGCCCCACCCCCTTACCGCCATGTCCACCCTAGGGCGGAGAGGATCCCATGCTGTATCTACCGGCACGTGTAAGTGCTCAAAGGCGCAAAAATAACTCCTTAGCAGGATTGTACGAGGGAAATAATCACTCAGTTCCATCAATGCCCTCGTTCGGGCATCTCTCAAACCGGCGTCCGTCCACTCGGCTATGCCCTGTGGAGGTTGAGGTGAGGTAACTGTCACGTAATGCTGCCACCTCCTCGACAGTGCTTGAGGCCTGTTTCCCAGCCGAGGAAAGGGACGACAGGCAGGGGACGAATGTGGCGGCAGCGGAGCTGCCTCTGCCAGCTGCTGGTTCGGATGCTCGTCCTGCTGCTTGCCTCTCCTGGCTGCGTGATGGACGCATGTGATGACGGTGGGCGAGGCCAGATACGGCCGGATCCTCCACCACAGGAGGACGTCTCTGGTCCCCGAAGCTTGCCGCGGTCAGCATTCAGAAGGGCAGTCGCGGCTACACCTTCGTGGGATTAGGCTGGAATACTCTGGATCCGACATGACTTGACTGAAGAGGACCAGGCGTGGCAGGGTGCGTGGTATAAATAGTGAGCAGTCGACGACGAGCTGGCGGACGATGTGTTGCAGCAATCAGTCACTACTTCCTGCCGTCCCCTCAGTTCGATTGGCTGACACAGTTCTTGCTTGGTTGTTTGTTACTGGTCTGGTTCCTTTGTCGGTTCCAGTCAGTTGGAACTCTGGAGAGTAATCCCACGCCCATCTCATCTTGTAGCTGTTGGCAGACACCATGGCCCACGATTCTGCGGCCGATGTGGCCCATGATCGGGAGGCGGGCCTCTCACGTCCCACGGGCATCACGTTTGAAAACGGCACCAATGACCCTCGCGAGACCCGCGGGGCTCGCACTGGCCGCTCGGAGCGGAGCAGCCACTCTCGCTCTCGCTCCCGCCGTCGTTCACTGAGCACTGGTTCGGCTGGGGCCACTTCCCCGTACAGCGGCGTTCCGATAGAGTACCGCACCCTCTCGATCCATGTTGCCGAGTCCCAAGCCTTTGCCGATGATGTGGCAGTTTCCAAAGGCACGGCTGCCGCTTCCAAAAGGGATGATCAAGACTACTTCGCCAACCTCAGCTTTCACCAGCTGTCCGTCGATCAGATCTGCCAGCAGCTCAATGTTTCGTCCGGCCAGGGCCTATCTGAGGAGATGTTCGCACGGCGCCTGGAGCGTGATGGGCAGAACACTCTCCCTAGGCCCAAGACTAACTATGCAAAGAAGCTCTTCTGGTACCTCTTTGGCGGTTTTTGCTCCGTCCTCTGGGTCGGCGTCATCATCTTCTTCCTCTGCTGGCGGCCCCTGAGCAATCCGCCATCGGCCACCATGCTTGCCCTAGCCATTCTAGTCATCATTGTCATCGTCCTCCAGGCGGGCTTCTCGGCCTTCCAGGACTGGTCCACGGTGCGGACCATGAGCTCCATCATGGACCTCCTGCCCTCCGAGACCATGGTGCTGCGCGACGGCAAGAAGACACGAATCGCAGCCACGGAGCTTGTGAGCGGCGACATTGTCTTCCTCGAGACCGGCAACAAGGTTCCCGCCGACATGAGGCTGCTCAGCCACTCGGGCGACATCCGCTTCGACCGGTCCGTCCTCACGGGCGAGTCCGAGGAGGTCGAGGGTGCTGTTGACTGCACGGACCCCAACTTTCTCGAGAGCCGCAATATCGCACTCATGGGCTGCATCGTCTGCAACGGCAGCGGCGTGGGTGTTGTCATCCTCACGGGGGCCCGGTCCGTCATGGGCCGCATTGCCGCTGCGACGGCCGGTGTCAAGGAGAAGCCGACGCTGATCCAGCGCGAGATTACACGCTTTGTCCGCATCATCGTGTGTCTCACTGTTATCCTTGCGCTCTTGATTCTTCTCGCCTGGGTCGGCTGGCTCCGCGTTCAACACTCGGGTTACATGGACGTCGTGGCCATGTTGAACAACGTCATGGGCTGCGTTGTGGCCTTTATCCCCGAGGGCATGCCGGTTGGCGTGGCCCTCACCCTGATGATGGTAGCCCGCCGCATGAAGGCCGTCAACATCCTCCCCAAGGGCCTGGGCACCGTTGAGACCCTCGGATGCGTCAACGTCATCTGCTCCGACAAGACGGGAACCCTCACCAAGAACGAGATGCGCGTGAACTCGGTGGCTTTGATCGATCATGAGTTCGAGTCGCCTGAAGATGTCTACCAAGACCTGCATTCTGACAGCCCGTCCAAGAGTTCTGCTGCTCTCTATCGCGCAGCCAATCTTTGTAATGATGCGTCATTTGATCCCACGTCACTCCACCTACCTCCCCGCGATCGCGAGGTTCAGGGCAATGCCACCGACTCCGCCGTCCTCCGCTTCGTTGCTGGGGCCATGAAAGGTGGTGATGAGGGTCGTGCCCAAAAGTCCAGAGACTTCGAGATCCCATTCAACTCCAAGAACAAGTGGATGTTGACCATGTACCGCAACGCCACCAGTGCCAGCTCTGCCGACTCCGGAAAGGGTGACGAGTATCAGGTGTATGTCAAAGGCGCCCCTGACGTCCTCCTGCCCGCCTGCACGAGGTTCTGGTCGCACAAGACACGGTCGATCCAGCCCCTTGACTCGGCGGCCCGCACTGCCTTCAAGACCATCCAGGACAGTCGTTCTCGTCGCGCCGAGCGTGTCATTGTCCTCTGTGAAAAGATCATGAGGCCCACTAGCAGACCCGGAACCAACGCCTTCAGCGACGAGGTCGCCGTCGACGGCGTCTCGGACCTCACGGTCGTCTGTATCATGGGCATCATCGACCCTCCACGCATCGAGACAGCCACCACCATCTCCGAGTGCCGGCGTGCCGGATCCCGCTTCTTCATGGTCACGGGCGACTATGGTCTGACCGCTGCGGCCATCGCCAGGCAGGTCGGCATCTTCACCCGTGCTCATGGGCCCGACACCTTCGACCAGGTCCGCGCCACCGCCACCAGCACCGTTTCCGCTCCCGGGACCAGAGACGGTGGCGAGAGCGTCTCAACTGAACGCGGCAGCCTCCTCCTCGAAGGCCACCAGATCGCCCGCCTGACCGGCGACGACTGGGATATCGTCTGCCAGTACGAAGAGATCGTCTTTGCCCGCACCACGCCCGAGCAGAAGCTCCGCATCGTCAACGAGTTCCGCGAGCGCGACAACGTCGTGGCCGTCACGGGCGACGGCGTGAACGACGCCCCCGCCATGCGCGCCGCCGACGTGGGCATCGCCGTCGTGACCGGCTCCGACGTGGCCATCGAAGCCTCGGACCTGGTCCTCCTCGACCGCTTCGACGAGATCGTGCAGGCCATCCGCCTCGGCCGCCTCGTCTTTCAGAACCTGCAAAAGGTCATCGCCTACCTCCTCCCGGCCGGCTCGTGGTCCGAGATCTGGCCTGTGCTGGTGAACGTCTTCTTTGGCGTGCCGCTTCCCCTCTCCTCCTTCCTCATGATCATCATCTGCGTCTTCACCGACCTGTTCCTCTCCCTCTCGCTCATCATGGAGAAGGAGGAGTTCGACCTGCTGTCCCTCCCGCCGCGCAACCACAAGCGCGACCACCTCATCAACCTCCGCATCTACGCCCAGGCGTACCTGTTCATGGGCACCATGGAGACCGTCACGGCCCACGCCATGTTCTTCCTCTACATGTGGCGGTACGCGCGCATCCCGGCCTCGGCCCTCTTTTTCGCCTTCGAGAGCTACTCCGAGGGCTTCTACGGGTACACGGCCGACGAGCTGCGGCGGTTCAACACGACGGGCCAGTGCGTCTACTTCGTGACGCTGGTCATCCTGCAGTGGGGCAACATCCTCTCGGTGCGGAACCGCAGGCTGAGCATCGTGCAGGCCGACCCGGTCCGCAGGAAGCGCAGGAACCCGTGGCTGCTGCTGTCCATAGCCATCAGTCTCGCGATCGCCGTGTTCGTGACCGAGGTGCCGGGCATTCAGACGCTGTTCGTCACGGCCTCGGTGCCCATCGAATTCTGGCTGATTCCCCTGCCGCTGGCCGTCGGGATTCTGTGCATGGACGAGTTGAGGAAGTTGGCTGTCAGGCTCTTCCCAAACGGCCCCTTTGCCCGTATTGCTTGGTGAAGATGCCCTGCGGTAGGTGGTCGCGTCTCTAAGGGGGGACTTGGCTGTGGTCGTATTCTCGAGATGGTGGTTCAGAGAGGTCAGAAGGGCCGTGGGCCGGCGGTCGGGTGCCTGGAGAGGGATGGATTGCTGAAGATACACATAAACAGATCCGTGCTTTTTGCTGCACGGGCCAACTTCTTAGGTCAGGGTCGGGGTGAGGGTTAGGGTGAGGTTCAGGTTATTATTTTGGTTGGGGTGGTGATTATCGAACTGGTTGGAAACTCTCTCTGGACAACCATTAGATGGCAAGGTTTCCGCTGGAGTTCAGTTGGAACACGTGTGTGGTTCACGGCCCAAAACACCACGGACACCTCGAAACCTTCGAAACAAGTCACAAGCAGAGAGAGTTTCATCGAAAGGGCCATGACATCCAGGCAATCACTCAAATTTGTTGAGAATGGCAGAAGAATGTGCGGACTTCCATGTGTCTTTTCAGCGCATCTCTTTCGCTTCCAAGCTGGCCTCGGATGGAGCAGCATTGGACGTAGAGGACCTTGAGGAAACGAGGTTATCCCGTTAAAAGAGCCCAAGCTACCATCATGACACGTGCGAGAAGAGCGATGCGGGGCCATCTTAGCTGATAAAGTAAACCCATGGCCCATAGAACTTCTCGGCGAGCCAGGTGCTTCGGTTCGGATGACTCCATTCCTGACAACCAGCCGTCAAAAGTTCATATTTCCACTCGGCACAAACAGTGACCCAACAGCAAGCAGACTTGCCAGTAGCCCGGCCCAAGCAATCGCCACGAACACGGCCCGGTCCTGCATCGCCTGCACACTCGAGTTCTGGACCGGAAGGCTGTCGCCGCCGAATAGCCTAGAGTAGAATGACTTAGCCGCGTAGAGCTTCTTCCAAGGCTCCGCGTCAGCATCGTTTTTGGGCCCGAAGGTCTGAAGGCTCGGCTTCCTTAGCGGGTCTGCCCCGCGGCTGCTGAGGGAGGTTATCGTGCTGGTTGACGTCTCCTTGCGAGAGTGCTTTCGGAAGCCACTGTCGTCTGCGCCCTGCACCTTGCCGGCGGGATCGTCCGCTTCATCGTACGCCAGCTCCCAGGGCCGCATCTGCCGCAGATTCTTGAAGTGAAGGAAGAGGCAGATGCCGTACTTGGACGCTGCCATAAGGAGAGTTGCGCCGGGCCACCACAGGAGGATGCAGAGGATGCGGAGGAAGTGATTCAGCCGGGAAAGAATCAGCAGTGCATCGACGGCCAGACCGAGGACAAAGAGGAACACACCAAATGAGGAGAGGGCAACAATTCTCGGCTTGGCGGCGTTAGATATGCTCCAGCGGATAAAAGCCGGGTGAGAGCAGCCCTTGAGGTTCGCCTCTGCCATGACGAAGGCCGGAAGCAGCGCAGACGGATGTGTTGTATGAGAGATGGCATGGAGACAAGCGTCGCGGTCATGTTGCGCGAGATTAAGCTGCCGCGGAGAGGTTTCTGAGATGTAGTGTTTGACTGCACGAGTCACTTCGTCTCGGAAAGGTTGGATAGTGACTGAATGGGTCAGTATGTGGGACTGAGGCCCAGTGAAGGCACGGCGCTTACATGGTTGCCAGTCCTCCTTGGCATCAACTGGGCTCATGATGGACGACAAGGAGGATGTACGTGACCTAGAGTAGTTCATAGGAGCCGAGCTCAGCCCCCCGTGACTTGCAATCGTCTCTCGGGGTGGGCGTCTGCTCTGGTCTGTCTCCATGATGGCGATAATCTTGTTCATCTTATCGCTCGTGGCTCTCTTATGGCTGTACCTGATGAATCTTGAAGCAGCTGGCGATTCTCCGGCCTTGTCTGGGTCCCAGATAGGCGACATGGCTTTCTGCCTTGGCAACAGACCGCTCCACCGTTGAACATAGTCGCAATACCAGAGGAAGAACTGCAGGTTCTCGGCGTTTTCTCCCACGTAGTAGAGGTAGTCCATGAAGTCGTTCAGCGAGCACGGCTGTACAGGTATTGTGTGAGATGGGGAAGCGTAAATCCTTATCACTGGTGGCTAGCTCACCGAAAGCGTGTTATTCTTGATAACCTCTTCAAACGACAACTCCGCCGGGATGTTCTCTCGTGAAGCCTCAGCCTCCTCCAACTGAACTGTAGTCTCGATGTCCGACATGGTGTGCAATGGTGCTGCTGGTGCGTTGGAAAGAGGACGCCACAAACCGAGCACGATGGTGTATGCGGGAGAAAGCGCCCTATAATAGCATCTTGGACTGCACTGTCTCGCGGTGAGGCGGTAGACGCCTCGAGAGTATTCGTCTCGTATGCTCGTTGATCGATTCCCTGGTCCGCGTCTACACGCATTCGTCACTTCCAAACCAACAAAACCAGTCTCTTAGGCGATCATATTGTTCGTGATAAGTATATAGGCCGACACCATGCGCAGCAAAACACCCCGCTCCTTTACTTCGTTAAAGGGCTTGACTGTTATATAATGCAAAATTTGAGAGAGCATGAAGCAGGGCACTTTGATCTTATCCGCCAATGAGTACCGCAACCCGCGCCCGGGCATTATCACGCGATTGAGGTGCAGGCCGACGGAGACATACGGTGCCATGAAGCTCGAGTTTCAGATTCTCCCGCTGTTGGCCAACACGACAAGCTGCAGCAACGTGACGCGACGTGAGGCGAGACGAGTTCGCGTTCTCCCTCTGCGAGGAACTTCTGGGAAGGACAGGGTAGGTAAGTACGGTAAGATCATGCCTTGCATGCTGGCGCAGCATCTTTTGATCGTCATCCAAGCTATAGCTAATGCCAAAGGGGAAGGCCGCCGTGTTTCTTGCTTCATCACACGGGACGCCCAAAGCTTCGACCCGGTGCTTGTCAAGATAGACACAGCCCAGGATTGGGGGTCAATGCCAGATCCGGGGCAAAGGCGCTCCGTGTCCTGTTAGTGATTCATCACATCCTTGACCTGGATGATGTGCGAGACACGAGCTATGCCGCGTTTCAGATGTTGCATGCACGTTCCGCCGTAGTACTGCAGCTCTTGGCCAGCCCAGCAAAAATCATCGTCCTGACTCGTTAATGAGAAACAGATAAGGTTACCGACCAGATCGGCATGGCACTTGACCATCCATGTCGGGACGAACTCGAAGCATCGGCACCAACGATCCATGCCGGCTCCCCGGGCGAGATGACGATGCGACACAAGGCACCTAGGCCTGCACTGTGACTTGGCTGTCCGCTGGTCCAAAACGTGACATCGATTTGGCTCGGCCAAAATATCGATCCCATGAGAACTGTTCTCGTGCTTGTCAGGAAGCCAAGGTTGACCTGGAAGCTGATGAAGTGACGTTGATTGATAATACGTACCACAGTAGGGAGAACCAGGTTCTCAGCTCCGGTGGAGTGTCACGTGACCCAGCCAACACCGAAGCCTCCACCTCGCAACATTACCCACCCAGTCGCGACTCACGATCTCGTTGCCCCTTTTAGAGTAAACTACAGCACCTGAACGGCTCGTTTCCCGGCTATTTCTTCGAGATACCTGGTTTCTGCAGACTGACGACGGTAGACATTGTTAGCGCCGACAACTGACACACGCTAAAAATAGAGATGTTGACAAAGTCGCACTGTCGAGAAACCGGGACATCCGAGTTACCTTGGTGTTGACTCGACCATGAACACTGAGCGGAACATGTCCAAGTTTTCCAGAACCTAGACCTCCTATCGGTCCGTGCCACTTTTTGAAACTATGAGTCGGATCTCTGCTCGCGTGCATCTCCCGCGCAGAGCTTCATCAAGGTCTGGGACCATCAACACACTATGTCATAACCTCTTTCCTTTAAACGCTATCTAACAGTTCCGCAGGAATTACACCGTGGGGACTTTGACCTTACGACTTGGAAGCCCCAGTCTAGGGTTCTGTCACCTCAGAACCGACACGTTCTATGTTGTTATCGCCCTCTTCAAGGTCATCCTTGTCGCCCAAGCTTAACCAAAGCAGCATCCAAGGCCGCAGGCCCGAAAAGGCCATGTTAGTTTCCAGTACCGACATCTCCGGAACTCTTGACGGGTCTATGATGGCATTTCACTTTAGCGGACACTCCGGAGGAATTAATTGACACAGAAAACCCCGGGATTTCTTCCATCCGTATGCGCCTCACGGACACTAAACAGTCCGCCACATACTAGACTGCTAGTGGCTGCTGCTGGCTGCGTACTCGAACGTCAGTGACTCGAACAGAACCAAGTTCATACTTTCCTTGGCAACCACTAATCATGGGTCGACCGTGGTCAAATGCTTGACAGCAGCAACGCGAACACCATGGGAGGATCTGTGCTGGCTAGTCAGCTCCCCATCAACACCGGTAGTGGGAACGAATGAGCACACCAGAGCCCATCTACCGCCGCTAGCAGCCACAGGTCTCACGACATATGGGGCGCTGGACCGCTTTCTGCACAACGTATGAACGACGGTCAGTGACTACATCTCGCATGACGATGTTGCACCCAGCGGCTGAACTATATGCACAAGGGCATCTTACTGGTTACCAGAGGACATAGGCTGTTGGTGAAGAAGTCGAGCGGAATGAAACGAGCTTGTCTGTCTGTGGATTATGTCGATGCTGGTATCCGAACGAGGCATTCAGCTACTGTGGAGTCATGTAGCACGGACTTTACCAGGCAGTCCATGGCGCTACCCTCACGTACATACATACCGAGGCTCGTTACTATATCCATACTCTGGGGACTTGTAAACAGGATTCGCTCGATTATGATGTTGATCGTCATGGACGTCCGGGGAGCCAGGAGATGATCCTGCCCGCTTGAGATATTTAAACATGGCGACCGAATACCGTCCCAGAGAGAGAGAGAGAGAGAGAGAGAGAGAGAAGGAAGACTCAACAAGCAGCGTCAAACTCCTCGTTCTCCGTTACACGGTTCCTGAAGCGTATTGACCATGCGGTGCTCCCTGCTCGTCGCTGCCCTTGCAGCTCCCACGGCACTCGCCTTCCCCTGGATGATGCCTGAGGGGCTGGACTCTCTTATGAAGCACCCGGATGCGCAGCCAGTGATCAAACGTAGGCTTGCAGAGTATGAAGCTGCAGAGTCCGGCAAAGTCGAAGCCCGCCAGCTCGGCACGAGTCTCGTCCCCGGCCTTGTGTCCCTCCTCGGGGGCACTCTCACGGCGGTATACGACAGTATCGTCGGCCTAATCCCTACCCCGGATTCCGTTAAGGGCCTCAAGAAGTTCCCCGAACGTATGTATATGTCCCAGGATCACGACCACTCATCCACAGCACTAACATGAAGAGCAGCCGATTACCCGTTCAAGGCTCCAGGTCCTAACGATCAGCGAGGCCAATGCCCCGGTTTGAACACCCTGGCGAAGTAAGCCAGCCTTCACTCGCCTCCAAGGCACCCCCCATCTGATGACACACTGGCGACTGACATTACGGTACTCACCACACAGCCACGGCTGTAAGTCATCCGCCTCCTATCGCCCAATATCGCACCCATTGCGCCGCTAACTCGGTATCGAACAGACATCCCCCGCAATGGCATTGCCACCGTCGGCCAGCTCAACGCTGGCACAGCCCGCCTCTTCAACATGGGTGTCGACCTCTCTAATCTCCTCTCTGTCGGCGCTGTCGTCGAAGGCGGGGACATACACTCCCAAAAGGTTTCCATCGGCGGCCCGGACAGCCGTGTTGGCGTCCTGAATGGCGCCCTTAACTCCATCTTTGGCACGCCCACGGGCATCTCGGGCCACGGCAAGTTTAACGAAGGCGACGCGTCCGCCACTCGGCTGGACTTCTACCTCAACAACGGCGACGACCTCACGTTCATCCCCGAGCTCTTCAAACAGATGCACCAGCAGGCCCTGGCCAAGGGCGACGGCACCTACAGCGTCGACGCCATCAAGGAGCACTTCAAGAACCGCTACGCCGCCTCGCGCTCCCAGAACGCGGAGTTCTACTTCAACCTCCCTTCCGCCGCGGTCGTCATGGGAGCCTACTACTTCATCCCGGCCTTCTTCTCCAACGGCACCTTGGGGCTAGGCGGCGTTGCAAACGAGGCCTCCATCACGAGCTTCTACGGCGCCAAGCCCAAGAACAGCAGCTCCAGCGCCTGGATGGACCCCAACCTCGAGTACACCCACGTCCCGGAGAGGATCCCCGAGCGGGGGTGGTACCGCCGCGCGACTCCCCTGACCATCCCCGAGGCCGCCGCTGGCATCCTCGACGTCTACCTGTACGCCAAGCCGGCCATCGGCGGCGCCGGCGCGGACCAGAACTGGGTGCTCGGGCCCCTCGACATCCCCAACAACCCGCAGGCGTTCAGCTGCTTCTTGTACAATGCCATTTATGCCAACTTCCCCTCGGAGCTGTTCAACGCCCTGAGTGCGCTCGCGCAGGTGGTCAACTTTGTCGGCGGTGCGCTTGCGCCGGGCTACAAGGCGCTGGGATGTACCGTCAACTTCCCGCAGGCGACGGGTATCGGAAGCACGTATCGGTCAACCTATGAGACCTGGGCAAAGCAGTACACTGGCGATGCGAAGACGCAAGCTGTGGGCAGTGGGTGGTATAAGAAATCTTAATGGATTTATGTCAGATGTTACGGCGTTGGGTATGATAGGTGTGTATTGGATAGGCATCATGTGCTGGGGTAAGAAGCACTTTGTCCAAGCGAGGGCATAGCGTCGGAGCAACAAGGGTGTAGCTTCTTTGAGAGCATATTTGCAAATGAACCAGAGTCTTTGCACTTAATCAAGGATGTTCGAAAGAAGTTAACCAAATCTCTACCCTTGAGAATCTGAGGAGGGCGGGCAGACGACGTCGCATGGCGATGAGTCGATGAGGCAATCCAACCAGGCAACCTTCTTGTGCGACAGCGAGACAACGCAATGACGAGACACCGAAGGTCTAGATCATTTACTGATCGGATTGTCACAGGGTAATGCGAAGAGGCAGACGTAAGAACTTTGAATGATGCGGGTCAACTTGGCTCCCTTCCGCAGCAGATGGTCCTGGCATAGGCTCAAAGTCCCCAACTTGATCTCGTAACCAACGTCAGCTTATCTGTAGATGTTGCTCAGATATTGCTCTACTGATAATAGTCTCTGCTGGTGGTGTAAGTATCTCAGCGAAACACATTCTAGAGGTACCAGCCCCTTTTGAGAACTGACTGATGTCGTCAATGTAAACAAATGCTTGGATGTCTGCCAAGACTTCGCAGTTCCAGAGGCTCCACCACGAGAGTCGCACTTTCCTTGGGAGGGCTCACTCACCCTTATCGCTTATCTGCCAGCCACGTGATCGAAAATATGCAAGCTTGGCCCGTGCGCAACTGACCGCACCATTCGAAACATCAGCCATATTTTCAATCCACCGAAACCTCCCGCTTCTCGACCTCGTCAGCTCGCAACAACCACCTTGACTACTAACCACCAGCAGTACAGTCAAGATGTCTCACCGGAAGTGAGTTCAAAGTTCTCTGTGTCTTTGCGATTCCCGTCATGCTAACTTTCTCCCAGGTTCGAGGCCCCCAGGGTTCGTCTCCTGCCGTCTCCGAGCGATACCCTCATGTTAGGACAGAAAATACTGACAATGGTGCTGTGGCATAGCACGGATCCCTGGCTTACCTGCCTCGCAAGCGTGCCACTCGTTCGCGCGGTGAGTTGCCCCATTTCCTGCTATATTTCCTGTGCATTGCTCGTCAATGCTCCCACGACATCGTGCTGACATTTCTCGTTGCGAATAGGCAAGGTCAAGTCCTTCCCCAAGGATGACCCCAAGAAGCCCGTCCACCTGACGGCCGCTCTCGGCTACAAGGCTGGCATGACCACCATCGTCCGCGACCTCGACCGTCCCGGCGCGAAGGTAAATACCACCCCAAGGAAACATGGAATTGCAAGACGCTGACAGTTGGTTGTAACAGGCAAACAAGAAGGGTTGGTCTAAACACGGAGAATCTTGCTGGATGTCGCTAACACACTTGAAGAGGTTGTTGAGGCTGTCACAATCATTGATACCCCTCCAGTACGTACAACGCAGCCCGCTTGGTTCTTGTACCAATGGCTAACATCTTTCACAGATGATCGTTGTTGGTCTGGTCGGTTACATCGAAACCCCCCGTGGCCTGCGATCCCTTACCACCGTGTGGGCTGAGCACTTGAGCGACGAGGTCAAGCGCCGCTTCTACAAGAACTGGTACAAGAGCAAGAAGAAGGCCTTCACGCGCTACGCCAAGAAGCACTCGGAGAACAGCGGTGCCTCCATCACCCGCGAGATCGAGCGCATCAAGAAGTACTGCACCGTCGTCCGTGTCCTCGCCCACACCCAGGTCCGCAAGACGCCGCTCAAGCAGAAGAAGGCGCACCTTATGGAGATCCAGATCAACGGCGGCTCCGTTGCCGACAAGGTCGAGTTCGGCTACGGCCTCTTCGAGAAGCCCGTGTCGATCGACACCATCTTCGAGCAGGATGAGATGATCGACGTCATTGCCATCACCAAGGGCCACGGATACGCCGGCGTCACGGCCCGTTGGGGCACCAAGAAGCTGCCGCGCAAGACTCACAAGGGTCTCCGCAAGGTCGCCTGTATCGGTGCCTGGCATCCGTCCCACGTCCAGTGGACTGTTGCCCGTGCCGGTCAGATGGGTTACCACCACCGTACCTCGGTCAACCACAAGGTTTACCGTATCGGCAAGGGTGATGCCGAGGACAACGCGGCCACCGAGGTCGATGTTACCAAGAAGAAGATCACTCCGTACGTTACTTTGCTGCTCATTTCTGGTCCCTCCACCCTTGGTGCTGTGCTAACTGTCTCATCCCACAGTATGGGTGGCTTCGTCCGCTACGGCGAGATCAACAACGACTTCGTCATGGTCAAGGGTTCGGTTCCTGGTGTCAAGAAGAGGGTCATGACTCTCCGCAAGTCCATGTTCACCCACACTTCGCGCAAGGCTCTGGAGAAGGTCGAGCTCAAGTGGATCGACACCTCGTCCGAGTTCGGACACGGTGCTTTCCAGACCCCGGCGGAGAAGAAGCAGTTCCAGGGTACCCTCAAGAAGGATCTTGCCGCCTCCTCGTAAAGAGTGTCGGTTGGGTTCTTTTGTGTCTTTGCAATTGCACGGAGTCAGGGGGTTTCTTATCATTTCGCCAGTAGATATGGCCGGTTGGGATGATGGTATGGAAATTCTAGCATTCCCAGCTTTCGGAAAAGCTGAACGGACCAAAAATGAATGAATTAAGAACACTTCCCTGCATACCTTACCCAGACTGATGTGACTTGTGACTTGTGTGTGTGTGTGTATGCTGTCGACACATTTGGTGGGACGTAAAGATGATCTGAATCAGCTTAGGTCAACGTCTCAAATGCTTGGCTGTCTGTGGTTCCACAAAGCGAACCCCAAGCTCTGAGCAACTGCCATGGCAAGCTCCAAACTTGCGTCATGGCAACACTTCGAGCGCACCTAGAGCTGAGAACGTCTACGCCCACCTCGCATTCATTCACCAACCGGGCAGGCAGCACTCGTATAAGCCTCGCAACACTTAGCACTACCGCCAACAGTCGAATTGCACCAACAGTAACCGTTCCTATCCTGCCAATTCTCTACCGGCGAAGTTATCCCACCTTCGGCGCTGCCACCGCATCCCGCGCTCCAAACCTTGGACCAGCGAAGCGCACCCGCCAGTTCGCTACCGCTTCTCCGCTCAGAATGGCGTCCGACGAGGATTACATGAACTTTTTAGACAAGGCGAACGAAGACCCGAGCAAAGGCGTCGCAAAGTCACAGTCGCAGGGGCTCGCAAAAGCCCAATTCAAGACCGCGGACAAGGGAGTCGAGATCCCGGCGGTTCTCAAAGAGGTGACGAAGGATGCATTTTACGTCAGCGATGCGGACGAGCCGTTCGTGCCCGTCGCACTGAGCTGGGACGAGGCCGGCAAGGGACTACCTGACGAGGGTCCGTTACACTCGCTTTTCTCTTCCGTCCATCTCCTACCAACGATACCCTAAGGTATGCTAACGCTGTGCTCTGCGACAGAGGAGATTGCGAAGCTGATCAACCACCCCGACCCGGCGAACGCGGAAGTCGAGATCATGGACCCGGTGGACTGGGACACGCAGGGGCAGTACAAGGACATCATCGACGCCGTCACCAAGGCTGGCCAGGGGAATGATGTCCGGATCTACAAGATATCGAAGGGAGGTGTCCGGGTGGAATACTGGGTAGTCACGACGGAGGGGAAGGGCAAGGACGCCAAGTTGGTGGGAGTCAAGGCTCTGGCTGTCGAGAGCTAGATGGAGCAGACGACCGTTCCGGGTCTGAATAGTTGACACGCGTGGAAGAATACCCGAGTCAGATTTACAGAGGCGGTTTGCCCATATGCTGTGGCTTATTACATGCTCATCAGCACGATGCGGAATCATCGCATGTCTTTGTCCTGAACCCCACCATACAGCTCGAGCTGATTGCCCCGCAGTGATAAAGTTGAGGATATTGAGCCTGAGGAGCGCTAAAATTTCGGAGAAAGCGCCCTGGCTAGACCGGGTTCGCCGCCCTCGGAATCTCACCTCAGGTGTCGTATCGGGTAGTGCTTATACTGCGTAAATCTTTTTGCGTGAGTGCGAGTGAGTGACTCAGTCAAGCCATTGTTATAGAGACGCCCGCGTGCCACAACCCGCCGCAATGGCAAGTTTTCTCACCCAAGAAGACATGAAGATGGCGGGACCGGTAGATACCTCACCCAATTGACTCATTTTCAAGCCTGTGCATAGCGCTAACTGATGCTCAGGACCTCATCCTCCCGGCGCTGGACACAGTCAAGGACCTCTTGTCCAAGCCACCCAAGGCCGGGGCCAAGAAGCCGAACCTCATCCCCCTCTACGGCCAAATATCCTCAGACCTCATCACCCCCTCAGCAGCCTACCTCAAGGTATCAGCCCACTCCAAGTCCTCCTACTCCTTCCTCTTCGAGTCCGCCGCCACGGAGAGAGTGGGCCGGTATAGCTTCGTCGGCGCCAACCCGCGCAAGATCCTGCAGACCGGGCCCGGGTACGGCGAGGAAGTCGACCCCCTCCCGGCCCTCGAGAAGGAACTAGCAGAGTACGTGGTCGCCGACCTACCGGAGCTGAAGCTGCCCCCCTTGACCGGCGGCGCGATCGGCTACGTCGGGTACGACTGCGTGCGGTACTTCGAGCCCAAGACCGCCCGCCCGCTGAAGGACGTGCTGCAGATCCCCGAGAGCCTGTTCATGCTCTTCGACACCATCGTCGCCTTCGACCGCTTCTTCGGCGTGATCAAGGTGATAACGTACCTGCGCATCCCCGACGACCCGTCCGACGACGGAGCCGCCGCCGTGGAAGCCGAGTACGCCCGCGCCAGCGGCGTCATCTCGGAGCTGATCGACGTGCTCAACGCGCCCGAGATCCCGCTTCCCCCCCAAGGGCCCGTGGGGCTGGGGAAGGAGTACACATCCAACATCGGGCGGGAGGGGTACGAGGCGCACGTGACGACGCTCAAGAAGCACATCGTCTCCGGGGACATCATCCAGGCGGTGCCGTCGCAGCGGCTGGCGCGGCCGACGGACCTGCACCCGTTCAACATCTACCGCCACCTGCGGACCGTGAACCCGAGCCCGTACCTGTTCTACATCGACTGCGACGGCTTCCAGATCGTGGGGGCGAGCCCGGAGCTGCTGTGCAAGGAGGAGGCCGGGAGGATCATCACGCACCCCATCGCGGGGACGGTGAAGAGGGGGAGGAACGCGGAGGAGGACGCGAGGCTGGCCGAGGAGCTGAAGTCGAGCCTGAAGGACCGGGCGGAGCACGTCATGCTGGTTGACCTGGCGCGGAACGACGTGACGAGGGTGTGCGACCCGCTCGAGACGAGGGTGGATAGGTTGATGGTTGTCGAGAAGTTCAGCCATGTCCAGCACCTGGTCAGCCAGGTCAGCGGCGTGCTGCGGCCCGAGTGCACGCGGTTCGATGCGTTCCGGTCCATCTTCCCTGCCGGCACCACCAGTGGTGCGCCCAAGGTCAAGGCCATGGAGCTGATTGCCGAGTTGGAGGGGGAGAAGAGGGGAATCTACGCGGGCGCGGTGGGCTACTTTGGGTATGGGAGTGTTGACGCCGAAGGCAGGGAAAAGGAAGGGGCGATGGACACTTGCATCGCGCTGCGGACGATGCTCTACAAGGATGGGGTGGTATATTTGCAGGCCGGTGAGTTACTCTGCGGAGATGCGCGGAAGGGGGAGGACAAGACATGTGCTAACGAGATTGACAGGAGGCGGCATCGTCTACGACTCTGACGAGTATGATGAGTATATCGAGACGATCAACAAGTTAGGCGCAAATATCCAAACCATCGTCTCGGCCGAGAAGCTGTACGCGCGACGGCAACAGCAGGGGAGTTAGAGTGTGGTTTGACGATAGACAGCGCAAATACTAGTTGCAGTGTTGATGGCTGCCAAAAACAGACGATCCTCCCTCCAATGCGCACCGGTCCGTAGATCTACGCCGCAGCTTCTTGGTGCGCCTTCTCCTTTTCGTCAAGCTCGTACTGTATCCCCGACAAGTCGCCCGCCGGCTTGACGTTCTGCAGCCCGTTGCCTTTCTCGTACCGCAGCGTCCTGATATCGATTCCATAGAATGCCCGCACCTGAGATTCCGTTAGCTACCTGTCCTTGTTCACCACGACCTGTCAAGTGGACAGGGACTCACACTGATCCCATACCCGTCGAACCTAGGCTTGGTCGACTCGCGGAAGTCAATGCCGAGACTGGTGCCGCACTTGGCGCAGAACAGCTGGTCCTTCGTCTTGGTGTTGAAGCGGTAGACGGAGCAGCGTGAGAGCGAGTCGCCGTGCCACGTTACGTCGTGACGGTGGGGGTCTGCGAAGTTGTTCAGTCTCCTTGCTCGTGCCCTTGGATACCGATGTTGCAATGGTCTTAACTACGCTTTGTGAGACTTACAGACGAGGAGATACCCCGACTTGGCGCACATGGAACACCCGCAGTCCAAGACCTCATACTCCGGCAGCGGCGGGCTCAGCTTGACCGAGAACTTGATGTAGCCGCAGTGGCAGCCTGCCTCGTATGTGCCCGATCTCGTCTCCTCTCCGGCCATGGTTTTGTGTCGGGTAAAATGTCCTTTGTGGCTCTGCTACGTGGGTGGCTGTAAATGAGTTGACGATCTACCTTGCGATGGCGCAATATCTGTAGGTGGAGAGGGAGGTGTTGGACGGGATGGAGATGTCGAATTACGCCATTACAGCATCCATTCTTGAGAATGCGCCTCAGCTCGCTCAGCTATATAATGTGGGATGCCTTAGTTACACTGACGGGGAATAGCACTCTCAATTAGGAAGCTGGCACTGTCAAGGCAACAGGGCGCTTTGCATCATCCGTAACCGCCCAAAACAGTCGATAGCCAGTACTAAGCACAGCTGACGATGAAAGAGCTATTATTATTATTTTTTGATACGTGATGGACAAAAGAGTTCAAAGGCATAGCCAATCTGAACAATCGCATCATAGAGACCTAAGAACCGACCCAATGCAAGGCCCATCCGCATGCTCCTGCCTAGCATGGCTGAAAGCAAGACGCCGTACTCCAGATATGCGCGTGTCAAACTGATGCAAGTCGCCCAACCGACACACAAAATCCTCTCTAGCACCGGGTATCTTCCCACAAACACACTTTTAAGCAAACCCTCCTGAACCCCATCTCCCACCCGCGGCTTCACTACACTCCATTGCCGTGGGCAGCCTCGGTTCTGACAGGGGCGTTACCGCGCGCCGCAACATCGTTGGCCGTCTCCTCCTTCTCCAACTCGGGGGACTCGTCCTCGTGGTTCAGGGCGAGTGGGTGCTGGCCGGGAGGAGGCGTGGGAGCGTACGCGCTCCTCTTGCGGATGCGGTGGCCGTAGAGGTAGAAGATGACCGGGATGGGAACCAGGGCAGCGGCAACGCAGCCGAGCAGCGTCGAGGCCCACTCGATGCCCATGCCGTTGAACATGTACGTCGAGAAGAGAGGGAAGCCGGCTCCGGCCAGGGACCGGAGGAGAGTGTTGCCTGCGATAGCTGAGGCGGCGCTGTGGGTTCGTTAGTGACCTGTGTTACGAGGATGCGGGGTATGCGAGTGAAGCGCTGAACTTACAACATGAGGTAGGCGTCCACGAGGTAGTTGAGCGCCTGTAGGAAGATGGACATCAGGCCGAACCCAGTTAGAATGCCCGAGGCTGTGGGTACGATCCAATGGATATCAGCGCGGTATCCGGACCATCCGAACCAGAAGATGCCGCCCATGAAAGCAACACCACCCGCGATGACGCTGGGGAGACGCCACTCGGGGATGGGAATGCCGTTGTTGGCGGCCAGCTTGCGCATGTACCAGGGCTGCTGAAGCAACACGGTAACGCCTGCGATCAGCTGGCCCAGGATCATGCCGAAGAAAGTAAGTCCGGAAATACCGGGAGTCATGTGATGTACGCCCTGGAAGACGAAGGGGTAGGCCGTCAAGAAAAGATAGAGGATACCGTAGATGAAAGCCATGTAGATAGACAAGAGCAACACAATGGGCTCGAAGAACAGCAGCCGCAGGGGTCGCGAGAAGTTCTTGTTGACTAGCTCGCGGAAGTCGACCTCGATCTCCTCCTGCTTAGCGTGGATACCCCAGTTCAGTGTGCGGCGGCGCAGCTCCGCCGCCTTCTCCACCAGGATGGCAGGAGGGTAAGTCTCTTCCATGAAGAGAAAGTCCAAGCCGAAGGCCAGGAAGCCCATGAAGGAGACGACGTACTCGGTCCAGCGCCAGCCGAGGTGCGATGTGACGATGAAGCCGCCGATAAAGGGGGACATGAGCGGGCCGGTAAAGACGGCCATGGAAAAGAGGGTGATGGCAATACCGCGGGTACGGTTGTCGAACATGTCCGAGAACACGGCGGCTACGACAGCCAGGGGACAGGCGCCGAAAAACCCGCCGAAAAAGCGGCATATCATGATCGTTTGCAGATCTTTGGCTGTTGCGGTCGCAATGCTGAAGATGGAGAAGCCGAACATCGCAATAACAAGGGGTAAGCGTCTGCCGGATAATTCGCTCATTGGGGCCCAAAGGGTAGGGCCAAAGGCGAAGCCGAGGACGTAGAGGGAAACACCCAAGATGCCTACTTCAGATGAGACGCCGTAGATTTCGCCGACCACCCGGGTGGCTGCTGAGAAGATACTAGATCCGAAAGCGGCTACCATAGTTGTATAGCCCAGAATAGCTGCCGTGTAAAGCCTGTTTGCATGTTAGTCGCAGGCTCTGGTAGGATATACAAGTTCGCGATGAGGTCTTACTTCTTGCGTAACGGCCAGTTCTGGGCATGCATGGGATCATCCGGCCCGTCAAACTCAACGACATAGTCCTCCTGATCCGGAAGGAGCGGAGGGTAGGGCTTGCCGGCACCGAACGCGGGCAGCGGTTTCCTGGACTGCCTGCTCGTGGCGCTGCGACCGACTGTCCCGCTGTGCTGGCTGCGCGCCGTCTGTATCCGGCTGATTTCGGTGGGGTGTCTCTCGAGGTCGCGCTGTGTCGAAACTCGGCTCATGCCCATCGGCCGGCTCCTTGCCTCAGACACACGGCCGGAAGACGACGAAGTCGAGACGGACGAGGCACTGGCTACCCTCTCGATCTCATCGCTGCGCCGGAGCGGGCCAAATCGGGTCGGTGAGGCGGCAATCTCAGCTTCAGCCATTTCGCGGTCAACCTCGTCGAGGCTTGACCTGCGTGGACTCCTGGCCGCCATCGCGGTCACGATTTATGTAGGAGAACACAAACAAAGAAAGGGAAAAGCGTGGCGTGTGAAATGGGACGGACCCAATGGATGATAAGATGCGATCTCAAGTCCAGTACAGTAAACAGACGACACCCGAACGAACAATGGAACGAAGTGTAGTCAAAAGTATGAATGAAGTGTTGTTCTACACAGAATAGAATATGGAATGGGATGGAGAGCGCCCTGATTAAAATGGTGACGACAATGCCGGCCCTATGTCTACTAAATAGGGAAAAAGTTTTGACCTGGTAGGCAGGGATCCCCGATCAGTGGATCTCGCAGATGCCAAGCTCCGGCTTCATCAGATTTAATGCCAGACCTCGGGACTGACGGCGCCGGTCGTGTTCGCTCTTAAACCTCGCCGCTTCAGATTAGTAACCAAAAATGGAACGGTTTGCTGCCCAAAAATGCTGTGGATTCGTCCAATGCCTGAAAGATGGAGACTGTTGAAGGCGGATGACAAAACGATATGCTTTTCAAGTCATGCAGGGCAGCCCGCCGGAGCGGATAGCGCTTGTTATGAAATGATACACTGTCGCCCCATCGACCGATGCAGAGTTTTGTATCGCTATGATCCGCGTACTTTGCGCTGATGCAATGGTCACTCCATGAAAGCATAGCGTCTCATGCTGGAAGTCAGTACTAGGGTCTAGTCTCAGATGCTCGCTCTATTCGTACACGTGTATAATAACAGCCATCCCATCTGCCTGCGATTTTCATCCTTTTCAGCCCTCTCAATGATACCCTTTCCGCGGCGCCAAGCTTTAGGTCTGACTCAGCAAGATGGGTTTTCCTCGCCGGGGAACGGCCATGTTCCCGAACGGAAGTCTTGCCGTTGTGATAGCTGATCCACAGAGGCTTGTGGAGGCCGGAGGGACTTTTGATTCTCCACGCAAGTCCTGTTATTGTTTCGACCGAACAACCTTCCTCGTCGCTGGTGCTTGCAATTGCATCCTCAGAATCCTTCTGTTGCGCAGCAGGCAACTTTGTGAAGGATGCCTCGGCTCGATCGTTATCGTTTCCGTCATCGTGCAGCTAACTACCGTGGATACGTCATCCAGGGTTGTGAGAAACTTTTTCTCGTCGTCGGCTGCGCCCGACGGACTTAAGCTAACAATGGCCGGGCGGAATGTAAGAGGTGCCGAGGCGCCGGTGTCAAAAAGATGCATGCAGCTGGAGCAGTAACGTGTCGATAAAAGTGGGTAATAATCGAGAGTCATGGAAAGCTTCTGTGGCAGCTCTTGCCTTACACTACAGCAACTAAAGCCGTGCATTGCCGCGAATATCCATTCCCGCTTTCGTTGGCCATGACCCCGATCGGGCGGGAGAATGTTCCACCATGGTCTCGATTCAAAGTGAATCTCCCCTTCGATGTCCAAGCATTTGCCAAGATCGGATATGCCCACATCGTCTCTCCACGGCGACGGGCCCGTGTGCTGGGATAGGGGCTCACCGAACACCCCACTGCTCATCTTCCAGAAGGCTCGCTGCTTCTTCAAGGCTCAGACCTGAAGTTTCGGGGTAACACCTCCATACGAGGACATAGCCAACGGTGCAGACGAGGGCGTACAGCGCAAATGTCCACGGCGGCGTCAGCAAATCCATCAGCGGCAGAAAGGTAAGGCCAACGACAAAGTTAGCACCCCAGTTTGTCGCTGTGGCGATGCCGCTGCCAGTGCTCCTCACACTCAGCGAGAACAGCTCGCTCTGCATCCACGGCACGTTGCCCAGACCGAGGGCGTACGCCGCCACGTAGATCATGATGCTGAAGAGTATGATGAGTGCGGCGTGCTCCTCCGAAGGCGCCGCCTGTGCAGGGACGTTATAATCTGTCGGGAGCTTCACGAACTCGAACCCGTAAGCTGAAAGGAGGAGGCCGACAACCATAAATGGGATGGAGTAGAGGAGGATCCGTCTTCGACCGATAACATCGACCAGTAACAAGGCGGCAACCGTAAAGACGAAGTTGGTAACAGCCACGACGAGAGACGTAAGCGTAGGAATGCTGAAGCCTAGGAGCGTAAAGATGGTCGACGAGAAGTACATGAGGCAGTTGAATCCGCAGAGTTGCTGGAGTCCTTGCAGCAGGCATGCAATGGCCAACGCGCGACGGTTCCTCCTGACAGTGAACAGCTCTTCCAGTGGTCCAACCCAGCCGAGCAGGCCACCAGCCTGGCGACGGCCGCTCAACCTCCTCGCCTCCTCTTCCTCGCGGACCTCGATCTCGATATTCTTTAGGGTAGCCTCGACCTCCTTGAGAGCGCCAACGTCCGCCCCAGCCACGCTCTTGATGACCGCTCTTGCCTGATCCCGGTACCCAGCTTTGACAAGCCACCTGGGCGTCTCAGGCATGAACGCAACCAGCACGCTCTGCAGGACGGCCGGCAGCGCCCCGAGCCCTACCATCCAGCGCCACCCCGTCCCTCTCGACCCATACTCGGCAAACACCCATCCCACGATGTACGCAATCACCTGTCCGAGCGTGATAAACAATATATTCACCGTCACCAGCCGGCCCCTGTACGCCGCGGGCGCCAGCTCGGCGATGTACAGGGGTATCACGAAACTCGCCGCCCCGACCGCCGCCCCCACTATCGCGCGGCCAGCGACCATCACCATAACACTGGCGCTGCACGACTGCAGCAGCGCACCCGCGACAAAGAGGCCGTCTGCCAGGAGGATGACGCGCTTGCGCCCGAAGGCGTCGGCGATGTGCGAGGAGAAGGGGGAGATGAGCAGGGCGAAGAGGGCGGTGGAGGAGGTGATGACGGACTTGTCGAGGGATGTAAGCGGTCGGTTGGAGAGGGACGAGTCGATGGAGACTAGTGTCGCTGATATCACGCCGGTATCATAGCCGAATAACAAGCCCGATATGCCGGCGGACACAGTGAGGAGGTAGACGAAGAGGCTCGGGGCCGGGGCGGAGGGTTGTCGGAGGTGACCTATGATGGCCGCTTGATCGTCGGCTCCGGAGCCGCGCAGGAGGGCGTGTTGGTCTGCATCTGCCTCATTCCGGTGAGGAATCAGGGGTTCTTGTTGTTGACTGTCCATTATCTCGTCATCCTCTCGTCGAGGTGTCCCTGTGATCCTGGGTTTGTAGACGGGGTCGGAGGGTTGGATGGTTCATGTACCGCAGCCGACGCCAAGGACGCGGAACGCACGGGCCATATCCCGTAATCATGGGGTCCGTCCCGGTTCCGGGACAGTTGAGGAAACAACCAGTCACGTTAACATAACTTCTCAACAGAACTTCGACTATGTAAGGGATGCTGAGAGACTTCCGCATTGGGGAGCTCATTCTCATGGGGGCATGAATACAGAGTTTAGACTTGCTCTTGAGGCCGAAGCGCAATCACGCCGTCGCGCTGCGAGAGGCAAGGCGCTGTAGTCAACTCCTTGCTTCGCCCGCAAGCACATGTGGAAGAAGTATTTACCTTGCCCGCAGGACATCCGCTTGCATAAGGTGAGCTTCAAATCTTGCGGAGAGCACTGCGTCTCTGCGAAGAGAGACGCAGTGCTCTCCGCTGTCAAGCGGTAAATCCTCTCGCGCATTCGGGCCCTGAGCCAGGGTTAGAGGTGCGGATTCGAACTGTCGTGTGGTAGTGTAGTGTCGGCTCCACCCGAGCATGCAAGGGGTGTCAGGCACGGCCGTGAAACATGCCAGGGGTCTCAATCGCTGGACCACATGTTTCACGAACCTTCAAGGAGAGCTTCGCTTCTTGTTGTCTTTAAAAGCTCGACATTGGCAGTACATATTCCTTCCTACTTTCCTATCATCCGATCTTCGAGCGATGGTAGCTTAAGTAACATACGCTGTGATAAAAATTGTCTCTGGCGCAACTCGACTTGTTCTCAAGCCATCCAGACATACTTTCGAGTATCCGACCGCATCCCAGCCACAGCTCCCTCCCTTCGAGGCCACACCCCTCCAACACCGGCAGTATGGCGTCGACTTTCACACGCCCGCCGCAGCGGGACACATGGTTCGCGCCAGTGACGATCGATATGGTGGTCAAAGTAGCAAGGACGAGCTTCTTCCACCCTTTCGTCGCCTGGATCATCCCGCTCTGCTTCCGGGCACAGAACATGATGTGGGATGCGCCGCCCATGCTAGTATCCATAGCCTGGGCGGCCTTCATATCCATATGCTGGATAGCAGGCGCCATAAACCAGCGGCTCGCCTTTGGCCTCCCCCGAGAGGTCGACCTCAGCGAAGAAGTCATCGTCATCACGGGCGGCGCGAGCGGGCTCGGCATGCTGGTCGCCGAGGTCTACGGTATGCGCGGGGCGAGTGTCGCTGTGCTGGATGTGCGGGAGATGGAGAATGGCGAGTCACGGGGCGTGACATTCTACAAGTGCGACGTCTCAGATAAGGAGCAGGTCGCGCGGGCTGCCAAGGAGATTGAGAAAGATGTAAAGCTTCCCCTTTGCCGTCCCCTTTGACCCCTTAGGTAGTGCCTAACTAACCGCTCATCCAGCTCGGCACCCCGACAGTCCTGATCAACAACGCCGCCATCGTGGTCGGCAAGCGCCTCCTAGACATGTCCCTCTCCGAGATCGAAACGAGCCTCACGACCAACCTCCTCAGCCACTTCTACACCCTCAAGACCTTTCTGCCCGCCCTGGCCCGGTCCGAGCGCGGCGGCACCGTCGTCACCTTATCCTCCGTGATCGGCCACACGGGCGCCGCCCAGCTGTCCGACTACGCGGCTGCCAAGGCCGGCGTCACGGCGCTGCACAAGAGCCTGGCGGCGGAGCTGCGTCACTCCCACCCGGACATCAGGATGGTACTCGTCACGCCCGGGCAGCTCAGCACGCCGCTGTTCTACGGGGTGCAGACGCCCAACGCGTTCCTGGCGCCCGTGGTGGAGCCGGTGGACGTAGCCAAGGAGATCATCGCGGCCATCGACAACGGGTACAGCACGAGCATCGGGATGCCGCTGTATGCGCGGTGGATCGATTACTTCAACGTGCTGCCAATCGGGTTGCAGGCTGTTACGAGGCGGTTGGCGGGGATAGATGTGGCGATGCAGAGCTTTATTGGGAGGAAGGGCGTGCAGAGCGAGAAGAATGGGGTGTTGATAGAGCCGTTCTGAGAAGGCGCTGGCGCCTGTCATATTAAGGACGTACTGCACGACCTAGCATGTATATTAGAGAGACACCTATCCAGACGTCATTACTGTTGACAATTTACGCTGCAACGATGTCGGTCCTGAGGAAGCTGCTCAAAACGCTCATAAACACGTGTAGGCGGGAATGGGGGCTCGCGATGGCTGACGACGGCTGTCTTTTGTCTGGGGGGCATCGCAACCCAGATCTGGGACTTGACCCAGGATCGACCTCCCTTCCAAAGAGGTGCTTACACGTAAACGCCCCGCACTCAGCACCAAGCTCCTGGAGGCTGGAGCATCTCCTACAAGGTGGGGGGCGGCCGAAGCAGCCACGATCTTTTGAGTTTGACCCCTGCCGACGGTGACTTGCCCCGCTGTCTGCTTGTTGGACTCACGGCAGACCGCTGGGGCTGGAAGACCAAGACTACCTCAAGCTGCTAGGACTGTAGGGCAGCATAAGCGTGACAAGCCACCATCTGGAATCCGTGTCAGTCTAGGTTTAGACGCCGGCCCCGGTCAACATGCCCACCGGTCACCCAAGGTTGCAAGTAAAACAATGTCAAGTCGATACGCCATACATGACGGCGAGACCACCATCGATGCGAAAGCTCGTGGTCGGATTACTTCCACCCACGATGTCCTACCACTCCCCGTGGGTCAACAACAGGCTGTGGCAACAAGACCATTCTTTGCACAATCTTCACACCAGTCTCCGGCCTATTTAGCTTGTTTCGGCTCCGGCCGCCTATTTATCAGCCGGCGGGGCCCCCGACAGCGCGGTCATTGATGATCGATAGTTGTTCTGCACGAGTTGATGGAGTTGGAAGGCCGACATGTCAACGACCAACTTCCTTTCTGGAGTGTGCTTCGGAGCCCTGCCTCGACCGGAGTCTCGGGCCCGATCAGGGTCGTTGCCTAGCTTAGACGAGCCGGGGCTTGGCGAGGGATGGGAGAAACGCGGGGGTTGCCCAGTGGGAGCGAGACACAATGCTGTTCTTCCCCCACGTTGTCTCATCAGCGGCACCAGCGCCTGTGAAGGCTCCTTGAGGGGTCGGGCGAACTTTTGATGGTCGCACTGCTGCTTGCGACACCGCTCGGGTGACGCCCTGTCGTTGTACACAGCTGAGGTACCTTCGGATACGGCTTAGTACTGGAAAAGAAGGATCAAAAGGAGAAGTCCAGAGCCAGCATGTGGAGCACTCTTGGTCTTGACCCTTTCTGAGTCGCGTGTTCAGCGACCCATCAGATCCCGATCCCCGTTGACGTACGTACTGTGGTATATATCAGAAGTCAAAAGCCATCCCGCGTCGTATTATTGGCGCCTGACAGCATCCGTTCTCGACTTCTCCAGTCCCACGGAAACATGCTGCCTCGGTGTCCACATATCACTGATCCCAGCCAAGCACGAGCTGCAGATCCCTTATCTTTGGGGCGAGCGCAGGGCCAATCATACCCCTCTGCCGCCGATTGAAGGGTCCTAATGCAGTTGAGCAACCACAACTGCTCCCCGACATTATCAGCATGCTATCGCATGGATAAGCGGCTCCAGACCACGATGTGCTCTGTGCGCGCCTTTTTGCGCTCTTCACCCGGGGCTATGGACGAGTGGACGGCTGCGGACCTGGGATAACCCCAGTGTAACTTTGTAGGAAGAGTGTGGTGCGATCACGCTGATATCTCATGCTCAGTCTACTGGCTGAGCTGGGGAAACCTTCTCTTTTATCTCGCTTGTGGAACATGTTATGGACCCTAGGTTACTGTGCGGTTGTGCCCGTGACGTTCCATACCGTATCCTCGTATCTTCAACCATTGCCCCCCATTGCGATGGTTAGGATTGCCGACCTCCGAGCGAGCCTCCTTCTCCTTTCCGACCCCCAGACATCACATATATGCAGCCTTGCTGTCGCACACCCGTGGGCGCCACATAGTGACCTAACATCTCAACACCTCTCCTCGTGCAGTTCCACAGCACGCCTCACAGCATAGACCTGTTTTGGGACTGCATAGCATAATGTGGTGGGACTCGGAACGCATCGAGGCAACTGTCACTAGACAGTTTGTCTGCAGCCAACTTCTGCCGGAGGAAATCAAACGGCTAGACCAGCCACTGGGTTTCGGGGATGGGTTAACGGATGGGACATATTGGGAGTGGATAGACGAGAAGGCAAAGCGCATCTTCCTCATTCTCGTCGACATGGGTGTACCGGACCAGATATTCGGTGTTATCGACGACTCTTGGGATGATCAGGACCTCCCCATCGCCCGCGATCAGGTCGAGTGCCTCGCCCTGACCCCCGTCAAGGACGAGAAGTTTGAGAGGAAGTTCTATTACCGGCAGTTTCATTACCTGATCAAGCCCTTAGAGCAAGGGCAGCATATCGACTATGAGGACTTCGAAGTGGTACCCGTGGATGTCGTCGACAGGAAGCCCGGGCTGGCCGTGAGCCAGTCGACAGACAAGGTGGTATTACCAAATCATGCGGGCGCGCCTTTGAGCCGGCGGCGCATTCAGCTCGGAGCCGGACCGGGTTGCCTGCGCTACGAGGACTTCATGTACGAAGTCAACTGTATTCGAAACGTTCAGAACGAACACCTGGTGTCGTACTTCGCATCGTACGTGTACCAGGGCTATGGTTATGTTCTGTTGACACCTGTCAGCGACTTCAGTCTAAAGAGCTTCCTCGCCACGACACCGGCGGCCTTCAAGAACCTGGAAAAGAAGGCACGGCGCGAGCTCATCCTCAACTGGATCCACTGCCTGGTCGATACCATCTGCTTCCTCCACATCCGGGGCCTCTCGCACGGCAATATCAAGCCATCAACGGTCCTCTTCGCTCACAACAACCACATCCTGTTCTCCGACTTCAGCCGGCTGAACCCCGAACTCCGGACAAGCACGTCCACGTCCTTCGACAAGGAATCGTACGACTACGCCGCGCCAGAACAATGGTATCGGCCGACCTCAGGCCAGACGCGGCCCATCTCGGGGCAATTCAGCCCAACCCACCGCAGGCCGACCTTGACCTCCCTCTCGTCGCCGCCGGACAACACCACCTTCTCCATCAGCCGCACCAACAGCGACTACATCAACTCCAGCGCAGCAGCATCCATCCACGCCCCGACCCCGCACCTCAACCCCCAAGCAGCCGACATCTTCTCCCTCGGCTGCGTCATCCTCGAGCTCCTCTCCTTCCTCATGAAGAAGCCCACCCGCGGCTTCGCCACCCACCGCGCGGCCAAGCACAAGACCCCCGGACGCGGCGGCGCCGTGCTCGACAGCTCCTTCCACAAGAACCTGGGCCAGGTGGAGTCATGGATGGGCGGGCTGGCCCGCGAGGCGACCAAGAAGGGCGGCCGCGGGGAGGAGAACCGGCTCTTCCGCGGCGTGGCGCCGATGCTGCGCGTCGTCGAGCGCATGCTCGCGCTGCACCCGTCCGAGAGGCCGCCCGCGCTGGACGTGCAGGCGCGCATGTACGAGATCCTGCACGGGGCGTGCGGGGTCGCGGAGCCGCATTGCGTGCACCGGTACGGGCCTGGGTGGAGCGATTTCGGGATCGGGGGGCTGAGGTTGGAGGGGGAGATGGAGGAGGAGGAGGAGGCGGAGGAGAGGGTGGATGAGGGGGTGGTGGAGAGGATGGGTATGTCGAGGAGGAGTAGTGGTTATAGGAGCATGGGCGGACATGTGAGGACGAACAGTGGCGGGAGTGTGGGAGAGAGTGTCGTGGGGAGTTACGGCCTTGCTGAGAGCGTGGCGGGGAGCAGCAGCAGCGGTAACGGCTCGATACGAGAGCAGTTTGCTCCAGTAAGTCCGAGGCTAAAGCAGAGCGAGATTGGGAGCGGACTGCAAGCTATTCAGAGGTTAAAGGTACGTTCGGATAGTGCTGGACAGTGGCAGCCTCCTGCTGTTGGCGTCGGGTACTGAGCTTGACATATGTCGCTTCAAGGCTAGTCATACGCGCGATGGGCTCTTAGGGTGGTTTACAGCGGAATTAGGGGAGGACTCGGCCAAGGACGTTCATGATATGGAGACTATGGTGTTGGCGGTTTGGACATGATAACCAACCTACCCTACCCTAATGCGACACGGAAGGATACTGGAGCCAGTTAGTTAGGGTCTTAGAATTATGGGTGTTCTCTCGAGGATAGGCCTGGTGGTTCTGTATAGTTTTCGGTATGTACCTCAATGCTTTATCTTACAAGATACTGAACTGTACACCTATCAAAAGGCCTGCGACGCTCAATGATCACGATGCCGACTGGCAGGACTGGGCATGGCGAATACCGCACAGACATCAAAGCAAAACCAGGGTAGCAGCGACAGGGGGCCGCCCCTGCCTCTCTTTGTTCGGCCGCCGACCAATTTTGTCTCGATATCGGAACTTGTACGTCATCGAGCAGATAACTGCGCTTGCGACATCCACTCTCCACGGCATTCAATTCGAAACTCAGTTCCCTTGTTGCGGTCCATGGCTTGCACACTCGAACTCGGCAGAGAACGTCGTACTGCGCTGGAAGCTACGTTCCAGCTGCTGTCGCAACAGCCAGAAGCTGACCGGGGCCGTTCCTGGAAACACTGGACTCTCCTTTTGGCCTTGGCGGGCGAAGGTGGGATGGATGGTGACACTACTGTGTACTTTGCAGGAAGGCGCCCCTCTGCGGCCGTTGTAGGCTAAAGTAAGTCGAGAAAAAGCTGCGACCAACAACCGTCCGTGTACCTTAGCCTGCCTAGGTACCTCACGGCGTGGCATGTGGACCCGGGGACCTGTTCAGACCAAGACAGTTTGACGACGGCTGAAGTCGTTTGGACGGAAACGTCCGCCTTTTTGCGGTGCAATTCCCCGGAATCGTGTCTTATGATCGGCATCGTCATCGTCAATTCGTCAACAAGGGCTTAAGGTCTCGTTCAATTGCCGATGAAGACGGATGCGCGTTGAAATGGAGAGGAATCCGCGCCTGCCTGAACAACAAGCCACCATGGCCACCCGCATTATCTCGAATAACATGGTCGCCAACTTTTGCTCTTGTTGCCTCCCAACAGGGGGCGGAGTGCTGGCCAATCTTTCGCCTGGACGAATCATCGGTGGGCAAGCCACACCCACCGTTTGCTGCCACACCCCTGTCACTCTTCCCCTTTCGGTCCTTCGCCCTATTTTAGCAGGGTGGCACTGCATGGAACCTTCACCAAGTCGGCAGGCCACGCTAGCTGCAGCATGGGCAAGCTCTCAAAATTTCCGCCTGCCAAGGAGGGCCGACAAGCGGTGCATTTCACGAGCAAGGGGGAAAACAGGTAATCCGCCGCGTCCAGAGATCTCTGAAGCAATATGTAGTTTGGTCCTGCCTTTCCTCACTGCTTCATTGTGTTTTTTTTTCTCCTTCCGTCTTGACATGCCGTGCTATTGGTGACTGTTGGGAACACAAAGGAAGGATCGTGAGAGCTACAGACGGGACACAAAGTTACGACACTCGCTGATCGAAGGTGGACAAAAACTGCCCTGCGCATGACGAGATAGGGAAGCCCGTTGTTTCCTTCGTTTACATCGACAACAGGCCGACCAGAGGACCCGTGCCTACTTTCGCTCAAACCCGGTGAAGGAAGCTTTGAATCAGGAAAGACGGAGCATCTGCTCGTTGTTACTCGGCTTTCGACTTCCATCCTGACCTTCATTGACACCAACCAACCATTCTTCTCGCAACACTGCTCTCAACTCTCGACAGACAAACAAACAAACAAACTTCAAGTCGCTATCGTATCATACTCTGTTCTTGGGTTCTTGGATACTCACAGAGCATCCATAAACGACAGGTCTCTCTACCGCTCTAAGCGGTTTGCCTAGACGTCGCCAACAATGAGGCTCTCTTGGTTCTCTGCGGTAGCTGGTGCCGTGACGGCCAATGCCCTTCCCACCATCACCGCTATGGGCAACAAGTTCTTCACCAGCGAGGGGAAGCAGTTCTTCATGAAGGGTATGGCATCATCCGCACTTAATGAAGAAACCGTGGGAATACCTCGTGTTGTGCTAACTAACGTTTGGCACAGGCATTGCGTACCAGCTCACACCAGATGACCCGCTGGTTGATACGGAGCAATGCACCCGGGATGCTGGCCTCATGAAGACTCTGGGCGCCAACGTCATCCGTGTGTACCATGTCGATCCCAACGCGGACCATGACGGCTGCATGTCTGCGTTTGCCGATGCTGGCATCTACACCCTCATCGACTTGGACACATTCAGCACCTACATCCTGCCGGTAAGTGGTCACTATCTCACTGTCCCCGACTTCCTGCTAATCGCCTACGCAGGCTACGCCGTACTGGAACTCGACCCAGCGTGACGCCTACGCTGCCGTCCTCGATGCCTTCTCCAAGTACGACAACAGCCTGGGCTTCTTCGTCGGCAACGAGATCATAGCTCAGCCGGACCAGTCCATGGCGGCTCCTTACATCAAGGCTGCCGCCCGCGACCTGAAGGCCTACAGGGACAGCAAGAACTATCGCCAATTCCCAATTGGCTACTCTGCCGCCGATATTGCCGAGCTGCGTCCGATGTTGCAGGACTATCTCACCTGCGGTGGTAATGCCTCCGAGAACGTCGACTTCTTCGCGCTCAATTCGTACGAGTGGTGCGATCCGCAGACGTACGAGGCGTCCGGCTATGCCAATCTGCAGTCCATGGCGGTTAACTTCCCGGTGCCCATCTTCTTCTCGGAGACCGGCTGCAACGTGCCCGGCCCCCGCCTCTTCGACGATCAAAACGCTATCTTTGGCCCCAAGATGGTCAACGACTGGAGCGGTGCCCTGATCTACGAGTGGATCCAGGAGGAGAACAACTACGGTCTCGTCTCGTACGGTCCCAAGGTCGACCCCACCGTCACGGGCTCCGACATCGAGGGCGGCTTCACCCGGAAGGGAACGCCGCTCCCCGTCACGCCCGACTTCAACAATCTCAAGAACATCTGGGCGACCATCACCCCCACGGGCGTGGCCAAGTCCCTCTACGACACAAAGTCGCTGTCCACGCGTGCGTGCCCTACGTCGACGGCGGGCGGCTGGCTGGTGGACGGCAACGTCAGGCTGCCCACCCTCGGCGAGAGCTTCACTGGTGGCTCGTACACGCCGACCGCCTCAGCTACCGGGTCCGTCGATCCGGCGACCAAGACAGGTAGTGCTGCTCCGTCGTCGTCTAGCAACCCGGCCAGCAACCCGGCTACGGTCAACAAGGAACTCGCCGGCATGAGCGCCGGTCTCCTTGGTGTGATGCTGTTCTTCACCGTCTGGCTCTGATTGGGCCGCTTCTGCGCTGCGAAAATGATACCCGCGACAGCATCTTCCATTCTTCGTTTCAGGATAATACGTCATCTTGACTTTGCTACTTGCATTGTTACAGCAGGGCTGGATCCTTTCCTCTTCTGAGGCTAGCTAGCTGGTCAGTTTGTTCCGGCTGCTTGAACCCTCTGATAAGCATTTCCCCCTTCATTCTACGGGCACGGTAATGTTTTACACCGCCAAGCATCATACAAGGCGTTTCTCGTCGACACGCAGGGCCCTTTGAGCTTTTCTTTGCATTAATGACGGATGACAGCTCGTTTATGGAGCTTACTCATTGATGAAATTATGGAGGACTTTTATGGTTCATTGTCGTACACAGGTATGGGCTGCATAGCGAAATCCACTCACCGTGTCCGGTCAGTGGATGGCGTCTTCGTTCGGACAGTTGCATGTACGGTTCCAGACCATGTTGCAATGCTGGAATGTCAGTCTGCTTTTGAGGGGCTCCGATGGTCATTGTATATACATAATCCCTTGTTCCGCATGAGAACGAGGGATTCGAGGCTAATGATAGAGACATGAGAATAAACGAATGGATGGCCTTGTCCGAACTATTGGCCTGCGCAGTGACCGGTCGTGTTCAGGAATGAAGAAGATGCTTACAGAGTCTAGTACTACGGCAGCGATGAAGCTGTCTAGATCGCTACCTCCACAACGACCATGATGAGACTTGGTGCGATCTCCTTCAGACGGACTGGGGAACAGAGTCTACCTAATTGCGGGTGTCGCTATCGTTAGATCACTGGGAGTTGCATATGAATAGAACAAGAAGGCACAGACGAGAAAGAAGCCCTAGGAGGAGATGGTGCTTGAGCTTCCCTTCATTCAGGGGAGGTCAAGAGAGTGTGACAACGGCCTGAGGGGAGCTGGAGATCATGGACTGGATACTGTGCCGCTGCTGTACGGCGGGCTCGTTCGAGATAATGGACCGACGGCGTTGTCTGCGAAAGAGAGGTGCCATGCCTCTTGTACGTAGTTTGTAGGAAGGAACGACGGGCCTTGACCAACTGGCAGGGCGTGCCAGAGAAATAGGAACCAATTTCGCTCCATACTTGCATAGCTCAAAGGCCACAGTGTCGCACAAATACTGCACCTCAACACATGTATAATAACACTGCCATTTACAGCTCTCTCTGCTACCAAGGTATTCAAGATCTACTCAGTAACAAGACGCTGCGCGGTAGAGGTTTATAACGCACATTACCTACTATTCAGACCCGCAAAGACCATCATAACAATCCCCTTAAGCGTGCTCCTCGTGACCAGCAGCAACCTCGCCCTTCTCCCTAAGCTCGTTCGCCCTGCGCTCGAGATCCAGGGCGAGGTTGGCGTTGTACTTGGCCGGGTCGCTGCCGGGCACGATCCAGGGCGCGTTGGAGAAGAGGAAGTTCATCTCCTCGAGCGGCTTCTTCTTGGTCTCGGGCAGGAGGAGGTAGAAGAAGAGGGCGTTGGTGAAGTTGCACACGACGAAGACGACGTAGAAGCGCCAGCCGATGTTGGTGATGGCGATGCCCGTGACCTGGCCGATCATGGTGTTGAAGGCGAACGAGGTCATGGTCGCGATGCTGACTCCCTTGGACCGGGTGTGCGTGTCGAAGATCTCGGCGGGGATGATCCATGATAAGGGGCCGCAGGTGCTGCTGAAGGAGATGTTGAAGAGCCAGGTGACGATGATGAAGCCCCAACCCGCGCCGCCGCTCTGGTTGGTTGAGGGAGGGAAAACAGCTGTGCTTGCGTTAGCCCGGCATCCGTCAAAGTACCAGAGAGTGGCAGGTAGAGAATAAACTCACCGATGAGGATGGTGGCGATCATGAAGAAGAGCGAGTTGAGCAGGTTGCCGATTATCAATGGCCAACGACGGCCAAGGCGGTCGATGAAGAGGATGCAGCACGCCTGCGCGATCAGGGCCAGGATGTTGTTGATGGCTTGGTACTTCAGGGCGCTGTCACTGTCGATGCCGATTTGCTTGAAAATTGTGACGGAGAAATACTGGATGGCAGAGACCCCGGTCATCTGCACCGACGCTTGAAGCGCGCAGGCCAAAAATAGTCGTCGGAACGAGGCGCTGCAAAAGATGAGAGGTCAGCCTAGACATCTAGGGTTTTGGGGGGAGGGGGTGGTGGACGTCATACCGGCTGGTGAACAGCTCCATGTAGCTCTTTGCTTCGTGCTCGTGCTCGAAGGTGATGGATTCCTGAATCTGTGCATACTCAGCCCGAACCCAGGAGTCGTTGACGTCGCCGTTGGCGTGTAACCTCGCTAGCGTCTGGAGGCCGTACTCTTCCCGACCGTGATCGATGAGCCAGCGAGGCGACTCGGGAAAGAGCAGGATCAACAAAGCAAGAACGACAGCTGGCAGGATCTGGATACCCAGGGGAATGCGCCACTGTCCGCTTCCATGCATGTGAAAGGTGCCGTATGACAGCCATCCTGTGGGTTATGTATCAGAAAAAGCAGCATATGTAGTGATCCGGAAGTAAACTGACCAGCAATGAAGGCTCCGATGCCAAGCATGAACTGCTGAAGGGCTGTGACTCTGCCTCTGATCGAGGGATGCGCGATCTCGCCCTGATATACGGGAATGATCATGACGAGAAAGCCCACTCCGAGCCCGCTGATGCACCGCCCGGCCCATAGATAGTGGATTGTCTGTGCAGCAGTCTGTAGACAACCTCCGAGGATGAAGATGACGGCGCCGATAAGGATAGTCCAGCGACGGCCAAACCAATCACCCGTTGGACCGGCGAACATGGCCCCGAAGAACGCGCCTCCGGTGAACAGAGATACCACCACGCCTGTTTCGGCTTCCGTGGGGTTGAATAGCTCGATGTACGAGGAACTCCTGGTATGATGTGAGCCTCCAGCCTTGTGCTTGTCGTCGAATAGGGGGGGGGAGGAAACATACCCGACAACTTCGGCGATGACACCTAGATCATATCTACCTTTTTGTTAGTTCGTGTTTTATGATGGTTCTCAGCAAGCGGCTTACCCATAGAGAATGGATCCGAACGAGGCGAACACCGACACCAGAAACTGGTAGGTATGTGGTGAGAGCGGCATTGTTACAAGTTCGGCGGACGCCGTGTAGAGCAATCGGACGGATACCAGACAGACTTGAAGCTCCAAGTCTTCACTCACTTCACTTCACTTGAGTTGAGACTGACGATGGAAGGGGAAAGGAGGAAGGGCGAGATGCAAGATCGACATTACTGTAGTATGCCGGCATGTATATACTTGGTACGGAAAGTGGGCAGAGCAATATATAACCAGCTCGCCGGCGTCCATTGGCGGTCCACGCAAGCAGAGCTGGGTTTGCCTCGACACCATCACTGATCCCCGGTATCATTGATCTGGGGTTAAAGGGGAGCATTGGGGAAGCTGGCAGCAGACCCGCCCACTTTCCATCAATCAGAATCCGGGGACGAAGCTGGGGGGGCTGGACGGTCTGGGCTCGTGTGAGCCTCGGGCGGTCGGTGTATTCATTCCCAGCGCTCTGTTTATGAAACAATTCGGCCCTTGGTGCAACACAAGACATGAAGCACACGGCGATTTTTAAAAAGGAGCTTTTAGCGTCGGCCGGAATCAGCATTTAGAAGTTGGTGGCGTCAAATCATCGGTAGTTGGAGCGTTGGAGTTGGTGCGAATCGGGTTGGTTCGACTTGGAGTTTGCGGGGGCATGACCTCGACGGCGGCGTCATCCCGGTCATGATTGTATGCGCGCCAATCAGCGGCCGTGGGGAACTCGGGGCCCCTTGCTTCTCCAATCCTCCAACATGCGTCCGTATCATCGTGAAGAAATGGTATTTGCTGCTGAAGAATGAAGCTAGACGTAGAGCCGAACACGGTGATAACCTCTCGCGTGGGCCGCGCCATCGAAAGTTGTGGGCTCCGAAGCCGCTCCCATGTCCTCGGGAGAACTAGACCTTGACGAAGGGACGAGATAATCTATCGCCCAGGCACGAGAGACATCTGGTCATCCCAGGCATCTCGTCTTTCCAGCTCAGTATTTTGGTAGTGATTGAGCGGACAGAGTCCCCAATTGAGCAAAGATGGCGACCTTCACCAAGATCCCAGACGACGAGACACCTGTCATAGACGTCGATGTCTCGAGGATGCTGTCAAAGATAGATCCCATGACATATGGCGGCTTCACTGAGTAAGGCGGCACGCTCAGCAACTGTGCTCTCGTAGCTAATGTCCCACAGACACATGGGCCGCTGCATATACGGCGGCATCTACGACCCGGAGTCGCCGCTCTCTGACGAGCACGGTTTCCGCAAGGATGTCATGTCGGCACTGCGCGAGCTCGACGTCCCTGTCGTCCGCTACCCGGGCGGCAACTTCATTGCCACGTACCACTGGCAAGATGCCGTCGGCCCGCGCGATCAGCGGCCCAAGCGGCCAGAACTGGCCTGGCTCGGCGTCGAGCCCAACACCTTCGGCACAGACGAGTTCATGCACTGGCTGTCCGTACTGAGCGAGGGCAGAAAAGAGCGGGTGGAGCCGTATCTGTGCCTCAACATGGGCACCGGTACGCTGACCGAAGCGCTTGCTTGGGTTGAGTACTGCAACGGTACCAAAGACACATATTGGGCCAATAAGCGCCGTGAGAACGGACATCTTGAGCCATACAACGTCAAGTACTGGGCCCTTGGCAACGAGATCTGGGGCCCATGGCAGGTGGAACAGATGACCAAGGAGGACTATGCCAAGAAGGCCGCACAGTGGGCGAAGGCCTTGCGGTTGCTGGACCCAAACCTCGTACTCATCCTCTGCGGACAGGAAGGCTACAACAGCTGGGATCACCACGTCCTGAAGGAGTGCGTGCAATGGGTAAGAACTCCCTAGCGTGCCCCGACTGGCTCCGAGTCTGAAGGCTGACATGCGACAGGTCGACATGCACAGCATCCACCTCTACACATGCTCCAACGAACACCTCCCCAACGCCACTGCGCCATTAGCTGCGGAGCGAGCGATCGAGACGGCCGCGGCGCTGATTGACGTCGCTCGTATCGAGAATAAGATACCGCCCAGCAAACCGCAAGTCAAGATCTGCTTCGACGAGTGGAACGTCTGGGACCCCGTGCGTGCGCCGGGAGAGCTGGGTGCGGAGGAGGTGTACACGCTCTCAGACGCCTTGGCCGTATCCGTGTGGCTGAACGTCTTCATCCGGCAGAGCAAGTGGATCGGCATGGCGAATATTGCTCAGTCGGTCAATGTCATCTCGCCGCTGATGACGACGAAGGAGGGAATCGTCAAGCAGAGCACGTGGTGGCCGTTGCTGCTATTCAGCAAGTACATGCAAGGCTGGACGCTCGGCGTTCATGTGCGCTGTGGCAGCTACACCGGACACACCAAGCCGGAATGGCTTCAGGGTACGCTGGAGAATGGAGCGCCATGGCTCGACGTGAGCGCCAGTGTCAACGAAGAGGGTATTGTCGCTTTGGTAGCAGTCAACATCGGCGACAGAGACCTCGGGACTGCCGTCAAGGGAGTAGGGTCTGTTACTGATGTCCAGGTATTCCGCGTGACGGGACCGAGCATACAATCGGCAAACAAGGCTGGGAAGGAAGAGGTTGCTGTGCAGGAAGAGAAGTGGGATGCCAAAGCGAGCAGCGGCACGTTTGTGTTCGCAAAGAACTCGATGACGATGCTGCGGTGGAAACACACTGGTGCATGATTGACCGAGTAGAATATAAAATGGATAACATGAATAGACCGAGCTGGTTTGGAGGGCAAATAACTCTCCGATAGATGCTTGTGGACTGTGGCTGCGCTGAAGCACACGTGATAAGACATGTAGTGCGACTCGATGTGTCTTGTTCGGTTGTCAATATTCCGATCAGCTTGCAGATGGATGTGAGATGTGATGTGACAGAAGAATGCGCACAATGTGACAATGTTGTTGTTCCGTGAGGCCTCGACGGCCGAGTCGACTCGGATGCGGGCGCCCAACAATGGAGATGCCGAACAATGGTCGGCGAAGCATCAAAAAAAAGAAGATCCCAAGGCGACCCAAGGTACACGACTCAAGCCCTCATGAGGTCACGGCCTGCGCCTGATTCTGTCTGTCGCCGTGGAATTGCAATGCAGCGGTAACAGATGCAAGTGCCCATATTGCAGCTGCATTGGCGTTGCCCGACAGAAAGGTGAAGTGCTCTCACTGATGCGCGCTGAGGTTCCTTTGTGGCCCCACACCGTCCGTCTTTCGGGTTATTGGTGTCATTCCGGGCCTCCATCGTTTTACCTCCCCAGTCGTACGGTCACTACTATCTAGTAACATCTGTCTTTCCCTTTTGACCAGGTTAGATCTCCAGTCCTCCTACCGTACGCGGCTTGGACAGTATCCTACACCATCGGGACCAAAAAAAACTTCTCCAACACACAGCACCCAGCCCAACGAGCTTAGCACAACATCCAAAATCACAACTTTCATTCCTCCTCCACACGGAAAGCAAGAACTATGGATTCGGGATCGTCGTCGGCCTCGTCTTCACCGGCCTTCCGGTCGACCGTGTTCAAGCACCAGCTTCTGACGCCGCAGCAGCGCTACAAGCAGCAGCAGCTCCAGCGCGAGCAGATGATGGCCGACAAGGCCGCCTCTGCCGCCGAGCGCGTCCGGCGGGACCGCATGTCGCGCGGCAAGGACCCCTTCTGCTCCGATGAAGAAGCCTCGGACGAGACCGAGCACGTATCCAGGAACAGCCCTGCTAAATACAGGCTTGGTGGGTAAGTATTCGCCGCTCCATATCTCTCTTTCTTGTGTCGTTCATATGGGTCTCGGTCACTCTCGGGATTCCATCTCCGCCGCCATGGCCCGGGACCGATCAGTGGACCGGCCGAAACTCCTCAAACACTCCATCATCGTGACCGGTACCTAATTAATTTGTTCACAGGGGCGCCGAGCAAGAAGACTTCGGCAAGAAGGAACGTCGCGAGAAGGCCATAGCCTATCTAAGCACCCCGGAGCTACTCATGATGTATGCTCAGAGTTCAAATGATGTAGGTCCATCCCTCAGTCTATCACAACACCACCAAATTAGACACTACCTACTATATCACGTCAATGTGTTCAGCTTCCCGCTTTCCTTCCCTCCACAACCCACATTACCATCACTCAGTCAGACACTCATTTCTTCCCCAGAGCATTGCAGGCGCCCGCCTCCACTTCATGAAGATGATGTGCGGCTACGACGAGCAGTCCATCAACGAGGCCAACGCCTACTACGCCGGCAACGCGACCTCCAGACATTCCCGTCAGGCACGGGACACCGACCGCCGTCGCGGCGGCGACAGAGCTTCCGGCCAGTGAGTTCTCTGAGACTTGATACCTGGGATATCGATATAAAAGGAACCATCTCCTGCTCCATTCGTCATATCGTTATATCACGACGACCCTCATTCACGCCCCACGCCGTCCTTGCCACAGCGCCTGCCAACCTCTCTGTTTCCAATCCTAATGCTTTTCTACCTTGCTGAAGTCGCTCTCGGGGCCAATCGACGGGATAGGGCCCGAAACGTGCGAATTCGAGCAGCTGTGTCGAGCGGTCGGGCGAAATCCAGGGGCATGACGAGGACCCAGATCAAGACTAGAATTCGAAGACCTTTAAGATCTACTTGGTTGATGATGTCGGTTTGTACTGCGGCTTGAGGGTGCACAAGCAGGTCAAGTCGAGGGCGAGATCGTTCTGAGCGGGGAGACTTTTTGTGTTCTTCTGCTCGGTTTTATCCGGGGGTTCGCGTGCTTCCTTTCTGCGGCTTGGTTCGGTAGGACTATCTTTGCTCGGGTTGCTATCGTCCTCGAGGTCATGCTTTGACGATATCAACAACGACTGGAGCGGCGCTGACGGAGATTATGGGCTGTCGATGATGCTTCTTTCGTTGTGATGAGCTGGGGATACACGATGCACGCGTAATGAGGATGGATGGACAGTCGAGGCCATGTCTTCGTTTACGGCGTTCTGGCAGGGCACACACCGGCTTGGGGCTTTGTATTAGCGTAGGCATCAGGCTCTCAGCGAGAGCTCTATTGGGGATAGGGTTAGCATGCATATCCGAACTAGAGACATCTTCGTACGCGAGATCACACTCGCCGAAAGGATATGGAGCGCCTGCTCCGACTGCAGTTCGATATCAAATGCATTGCCTAACGGTATAGTCTAAGGCCGACGGCTACCGCACTCTGCCTCTCCAATGCTCCCAGGTAGCCACAATCAGCGATGTGAAACATGCAAAAGAAAGACAAAAAAGCCAGCCGCCCATCCAAGCCCAGCTCAGTCCAGTGCCCTATCCAGTGTCGCTCAGTGGTGCAAGTTAACGCCTCGTAACGCCATCTCATGCTAGTCATACCGGTCGTGTCCCAGCCCCAATCCTCCTTCCTACGCATACCGCGCACTATAAGTCCTCATCGGCTGCTGCATTCCTCCGGGCTGTCCAGGCAAAGGCCCGTAAACCGGCCCGTCCAACCCCCTACTCCGCTGCCACCCGGGCGGACCCCCGCCGTAGGCATTCCACCCGGCCGGCGCCGGCGGCGGTGGCTGCTGGTGCTTCGGCCCCTTCCTCGCCCTCCTCCTCTTCCGGCACGCGTTGACGCAGCACCCCAGCACGGCCAGCACCACGACCCCGCCCACGGCCGACACGACGGGGATGAAGATGGGCTTGTTGTCGTTGATCCAGCTGCTGATCTCGCCGCCGACGCTGGCGCCACGGCAGACGCCGTTCGCGCACTTGCCCCCTCCCTGGCACGCCGTGCCGTCGAGGAAGTTCTGCTGCATCGTGTAGCACATGTTGGGCCCGAACTGCGGGGAGGCGCACGACAGCTGGCACCCCTGCGAGTTGCACGAGCGCGTACTGTTGTCCGACGTGTAGATGCCCATGAGCGTCTTGCACTGGAGGTCGCGCGAGGTGCACTGGCCCGAGGCGCAGGACAGGCCGCCGCCCGAGGCGCCGCACGAGGTGCCGTCCGGGGCGGTGACGTCGGCGGGGCAGACCGGGGAGCTGCCGGTGCAGGTCTCGGCGGGGTCGCACACGCCGGTGCTGGCGCGGCAGACGGTGCCGTTGGAGGCGAACTGGCAGCTGGAGGTGCAGCACTCCTCGTTGGCCGGGTCGCAGACTGCGTTGGTGGCGAACTTGCAGGTGGTGGGGTTGCAGCAGGGGTTGTTCCCGCACCCGTCGGTGCCGCCGCAGTCGCACTCTTCGCCCTGCTCGACGATGCCGTTGCCGCACTGCGACTCGGCGATGGTGCTCACGTCGCGGTTGTTGGTGAGGCAGTTGGACTTGACGCTGTTGCGGCCGATGGCGGAGCAGATGTTGCCCACGCTGCAGGGGGAGAATTTGGTTATCCCGCCACCGGTGGACGGGTTCATGAGGAAGCCTGCGTTGGCGTCGCAGCTCGACTGCGAGAGGGGACAGCACTGCTGTTTGGTGACGGTGCCATCCGAGCAGGTCTGGGACGTGCAGTCGTGCACGGCGCCAAACGTGTGCCCTGTTTCGTGTGCGATGACTTGCCATTCTGTGCTGGTCCACACGACGACGTTGGCGCCGGCGATGGTCTCGTTCTGGTTGTTGGAGTTGGATTCCTGCGAACCTTGCACGCAGACCTGGCCGAGCCAGGCGAGGCCGACCGCTGTGTCGGTGGCGCAGGTGCTGAGGAGGGTCCAGTACGCGTTGGTGTCGTTGAACTGGCCGCGCCACTTGGAAAAGAGGTTCAGGCGGTCCGTGATGCTGGTGCTGCCGCTGCAGCCCATGTTCCAGGGAGTGTTGGGAGCCGGCGTCGACGGACAGGTCTCGTTACTAATGGTGAGGTTCTGGATGCCGAGCGAGATGTTGAAGGTGCTCTCGTACAGCTGCGAGGCTGAGTTGATCGTCGAGATGATATGTGACCTGATGGCCGACGTCGAGTTGAACTTGGCCGTGTAAGTGCAGTCGGTGGCAATACCAATCAGAGCGACCTTCCTCGTGGTCGGGCAACCGGCTGTCGATCCTATCGTCGAAGCGAGGTTGACACCGGCACCATTTCCACTGGTCGTTCCGTCGATCTGTCGTCCGAACAAGGCTCTGGGGTCCATCGACCAGAAGCTGCTCTCGGCTTCGGCATCCCTGCCGTCCAGTCTCCGGTATATAGGATGGTCGACGTCGCGGTTGAACAAAAGCGAGTCGGAAGTGCATGACTGCATCCCCGACAAGTCACGCTTCAACTCGTCGTGCTCGTGGTCGTCCCAACCATTTCCCACAATATCCGAATCCCTCCAGACGACCATGTACTCGTCCGCACTGTCGCCCGCCACCTCCGGATCGCCTGCTATCCTGGTATTCCGGAAGTGCGTAGCGGTCTGAATATGGTGATGATCGCCATCAACCCTGAACGCACCCTCAAACACCGGCGCCTCCCCGTCGCGGTGCACCGCTATCCTCGCCCAGCCGACATTCGTCCACTCCGAATGCCCTGGCCGCTTGACGAACGCATCCCCCTTGTATATCCTGTGCTCGGACCGATTTATCGGCTCGATCGAGTGCACCGTCCCGTCGGGTCCTAGATGATTTACCACCGCATCCTCGCTGAGGATGTCGTGGTTCGGGCTGAGCGTCAATCGCACCTTTTCCCGGCCGTCGTGCAGGCGGAAGCTGAGTTCAAACGTCGAGTGGGCGTGCACCCGGTGCGAAGGCGTGTGGACGACGGCGTCTTCGATGCGACTTATGTAGGAGAGGTGGTTCCTTTCCGTCGAATGCGCTGAGCCAGATGGTGTTAGTAACATACATGGGTTTCACCAAGTCCAGACTTGGAGGCTGCGACTAAGGTAGGCGGGTGCCACGATCCCACCACGACCTCAATCCATGTGCCATTACGGAGACGATCGTGGACTGCTCCTCGTGACATGCAACCCCGTTCGGCGGCAAGGAATGATTCGGCGAGAAAACATACCTGTCGCTGTCCGCAAGAGGCCAACACCGGTAGCAAGAGCGGCCACAAGGACCCTCGAGATGTACATGGTTCAATCAAGCGCTGCGTATTGTAGCGGTTCGTAGTCCATGGGAGAGGGTGGTTTTGTCTCGAACACCAGCGTCGCAATCGTTTCTCAGAGAACTGACTTCCCGCCGCCAAACTCCGAAATGTGCAAACCAACGTCGTCTACGGGCTGGTGAACAGAAGAGAGAGAGACAAACAGAAGGGGGGCCTCGGATGGTAAATGGAAACAGCGAGCGAGATTGTTAACTGTCAAAGAGATCGGATGGGCTGTGCAAGTCACAGTAAGCCACCATTTAGAACAGCATGCAGGATCACTGCCAACGCCGAACAGGAGTTGCGATGGCGACGGCGGTCCACCACCACCACCAGCCCTTGGCCGGCACAGAGGGTGCCGGCGCCTGGGCGATGGGCCCTAAACAAAAGCCAAGAGGCGTCTCCAAGAGGCCGTCCACTGTGCGGGAAACGGTCAGTAGAGCTGCTACTGGATACCTCCATGTCAGCAAAAATTGTGTACAGAAAAAGGTACATATCATCACGCAGGCCATTCTTCAGCACTGCTGTCGCTTTCCACTTCCCTGTGTTCTTCGTTTCAGCTGTCGGTTTCAACCCCAACCCGGCGGATGGACAACTGCAGAGGAGAGGGGATTGCTTCTCTAATATTTATCCTATTCATCCCATTCTTTCAGGCCGGACGATGTCGATCCTCGGTGAGAACACTGTCGCTTTCCCATTGCGGGACTCATATGCGAGGGTTTCCTTCTTCTTTCTCTTTGGTTCTATTTAGCTATCGTCGCCGGACCACTCTGCCAGTAGCTGAGCAACGAAACTCCCCGCTTTCTATTTTCGTAACTTTGGAGCACGGAGGTTCCGTCTGGCTGGGCGTTGTTGCAGCAGGGACGAGGCTCCTCTACAGCTTGTAGGAGGACCCCGCCAAAACTCGCACAGTGTCAGACCTTCACCGCGGCCGAAAGAAAGCTTCAGCTTAGGTACTTGTGGCTCGACGGTCAGATAAACTTGCAAGTCACCAAAGCCTAGAGTTTAGTACGTATGTCAAGATATGAGGATTTGTAATGGTGTAGTAACCTGCTGGAGTGGACTGCTCCTGCGTGCTTGCGTGTGTTGAAGGTGGCTCAGCGAGGATGTCTCTTGGCGTGCGAGGAGATCTCGACCATCAGTACGAAACTAGCTCTGTGAATGGCTACGAGGTTCCTTTTCTCTCCGTGCTCTCCGATGTCTTCTCCGGCAATTGCTTCTTACCTGTGAGGCGACTGCCCCGGGGACGCTCGGCCGTCATCCGGGCCAGAATATATGGTGACGACGCGGCTGCCCATCCTTTGTCTTCCCCTCACTCCGCCAAGGGATCCTCACACACCGTGCAGTAAGATGCAACCATTGGCACTCATCATGGAAAAAAAGAGTCACGCTTTGCCTTTTGGAAGTAACTCGTCCTATATCACATGAGAGGAAGCTCAAAGAGCCAAAGTCTGCAAGAGCCGCCACACCACCCTCACGAAACGACCAGTAGCGGCGACAACGGCAAGCGGCTGGCACAGCGCATATCACAGCTCCTCTACGTAGGGCACACCACCCTTAGACTCAGCGCAAACCTGGTATCAATTCCTAATGCCCGCTAAACCCGCGCGCAACACCTCACTTCTTCTGCTTGGCCTCATGGACAACCTGGATGATCTTCTCCACGACGCTCGGGTCGGACAGCGTGCTGGTGTCGCCGAGCTGGTCCTCCTCGCCCGCCAGGATCTTGCGCAGGATGCGCCGCATGATCTTGCCGCTCCTCGTCTTGGGCAGGTCGGGCACGACGTAGACGGCCTTGGGCGCCGCGAAGGGGCCGATGCTCTTGCGCACCTGCAGGATGAACTCCTTGCGCAGCGAGTCGCTGGCCTCGTTGCCGTCCTTTATCGACACGAAGGCGTTGACGGCCTGGCCCGTGAGCTCGTCGGCCACTCCGACCACCGCCGCCTCGGCAATAGCGTGGTGCTCGATCAGGGCGGCCTCGATCTCGGCGGTCGACAGGCGGTGGCCGCTGACGTTGACGACGTCGTCGACGCGGCCGCGGATCCAGTAGAAGCCCTCGTGGTCACGGCCTGCACCGTCTCCGGTGAACTGGCATGTCTGTCAGTAAATGTATTTGGTTTGTGAAGGCAGCGGCATGAGCGACTCACGTAGTAGCCCTTGTAGACGTTCAGGTAGGTGTCCATGTACCGCTTGTGGGCACCCCAGACTGTGCGGGCCATGCTAGGCCAGGCCTGCTTGAAGGCCAGGACGCCCTCGACGTCGTTGCCATGGATCTCCTCGCCAGAGACGGGGTCAATGATCGCGGGCTCAATTCCGAAGAACGGAAGCGAGGCACTGCCAGGCTTGGTGGGTGTTACGCCCGCAAGAGGTGTGATGACGTTCGAGCCAGTCTCGGTTTGCCAGTATGTCTTAAAGCGTTGTGGGTTAGCACCTGAGAACCGGGTTATTGCATATTGGCTCGGCAGACTTACATCGACAATCTGCGCCTCCTCCTTTCCGACGACCTCAAAGTACCACTTCCAGACCTCGGCAGCGATAGGCTCACCGACCGATCCCAGAACCCGGAGGTGCTTCATGTCGTGCTTCACATGATGGTCACCGGCACGCTTGAGCAGCCGCAGCGCCGTAGGAGCGACGTAGAAGTGGGTGATCTTGTGCTTCTCGATGATATCCCAGTACCTCGAGAAGTTGGGATACGCGGGAGTGCCCTCGAACACAACCGACGAGACACCGAGAAGAAGTGGTGCATAGACGACATAGGTGTGACCCGTGATCCAGCCGACGTCGCCACCGCAGAAGTACCTGTCTCCGTCGTGGATGTCGAAGACGTACTTGCCGGTCGCCGCGGCGCCGAGCAGATACCCGCCAGTGGTGTGCATAACACCCTTTGGCTTGCCGGTAGAGCCCGAAGTGTAGAGAAGGAACAGGGGGTCCTCCGAGTTCATGGGCTCGGGGGCGATGTATGCAGGCCACTTCTCGACCTCCTCGTGCCACCAGTAGTCACGGCCCTTGGTCCAGGGCACATCGGCCCCGGTGCGCTTGTAGACGAGCACGTGCTTCACGTCGGGGCACTGCTTAAGCGCATCGTCGACGATCTTCTTGGTGCCGATCAGCTTGCCTCCGCGCTTGCCCTCGTCGGTAGTGATGACGACCTTGGACTCGGCGTCGATCACACGGTCGCGCAGCGAGTCGGACGAGAAGCCGGCGAAGACGACAGAGTGGACAGCTCCGATTCTCGAGCAGGCAAGGAAGGCAATGAGGGCCTCGGGAATCATGGGCAGGTAGATAGCAACGGTGTCGCCCTTGCGGACGCCCATCTGCTTGAGGACGTGTGCCGTCTTGCACACCTCGCGCAGCAGCTCGCCATAGGTGACGGTGCGGCCGGCATCGGGCTCGTCGGCCTCGTAGATGATGGCGACCTTGTTCGGGTCCTTGAAGGCGTGGCGGTCAACGCAGTTGTAAGAGGCGTTGAGCTCGCCCTCGAGGAACCAGGCGTTGTCGCCGTTGGCGAGGCTGCCGCTGTGGACGGTCTGGAAGTCCTTGGACCAGCTGAGTAGCTCGCGCGCGAGGTTGCCCCAAAACTTGTCTGGCTCCGTGATCGACTCCTTGTACATCTCCTGATAGTGCTCGAGACCTGTAATCGTGGTTGGTCAGTGACTCCGGAGGACTTTTAGCGCGCCGGAAGTGGCGTCTTGGAAGCAGGGGTGTCTTACCACTCAGATGAGGCTTGCTGGGGTGCTCTGTCGCAATCGCGTTAGCCCATTTTCCATTATTCCGTTCGTCCTTCAAAGGCTGCCCCGCACGACCGACAATCGCTGCATCGCATGACGGACGCGTTTCTTGGCGATTGAGGGGTCAACGCCCAAACAAGCAGTGACAGCAGCTGTGCTTGGGAATTGCTGCGTCAGATGGTCGCTTTGTGGGTTTAACTTACTGTCGAGCATCTTCTGCGGAGGGTCTAGAGCACCGGCACTTGTTAGTTACGTCTACATCGCACTCTCCCGGCCTTCAATGGACGAGCTCTGGCTTACGGTAGGTGTCGACTTCGTGCGCCTCAGCCACGACGGGCTGCTTGGGCGGCTGATTGGGAGCTTGATCGGCCATCTTGTTGTCTGAAACTGCGCGTGAGGCAGAGTTGCAGAGTTGGAGAGTCGAAGCTGTTTGAGTGCAAAGGCGGAGCCGCTTGGCTGCACAAAATCGGGTGCCGGCCGGTGCTGAGCAGCTAGTGCAGTACTGTAGCTTGCAAAGACAGAGCTCCCTCCCGCGCGTATCGTTCGTGCTGTCGGGGTCTGGTCGTTGTCGGAGTGTCGAAGCTGTGGTGAGGCTGCGAGAGGTGGAGCAGGTTGAGGAGGAAGAGGAAGAGGTTATTTAAAAAAAAAAAAAGGCTACGACCGGAAGAACAGGAGAAGCTCACGGAGTGATTGTTGGGGCGGAGGGTGAGTTAATAACTGAATGAATGGAAGCTTTCGATAGCGTCCCTGCCCTTATTCATGGGGGAGATGTGGATGTGCGCATGGGACCCGGGGTGGATGTTAGGGGACTCTTGTTTGCGACATTTGCCAATGTCCATGTACCGAGTCATCTACCATCCAATCAGGATGTAGGACATGCAGTCGATCCACCGGCCCGATGGTACAGATACATTGTCCTCCAAAAGGGTACAATAGCTGACCTCCCCCATCTTACCAGTGAACCACTGCGCTCATTCCGTCCGCCCGATTCTCCCGTCACTTCCAGTCCCTTTCCCCGTGTTTAGCACGCCCGTACACACGGATAGCCCCAGACTACCTCTATGGTCAGATGAAGAACTGGGGACTTCGTTGGAGATAATACCTTGGGGGGCACTGTCGCACGCCAGACCTGTCGGAGCATTCGCCTTCCTCGTCCTCACCATATTATTAGCTGGTGCCTAGACCTAACATCTTGCAAGACACCCGCAAATCCTCCATTTGTGTGTCTGCTGGCATGGTGGGAGGCTACAGTCACTCAGTTCCACGTGGTTTGCGTCGCAGCTTGGACGACGTGGGCCAAGCTTCAACACCACGCCGTGACATTGCAAACCTCGATTTCCAGTGGACAAGCTGATACAGGACGGCTTACACCCTCATCCTGTGTGCAACCTGTCTGTGTATCAATCAGCCTGGCGAGCGCTCAATCCTCGATGTGCGACGTGAACCATACTTTGTACTGTACATCCCTGACTCGACACAAGCCAAGCGAAAGACAGCAGCAAGCTTGGCCAATATCAGCGGGATATCAGCGGCTCTTTGGCAAAAAGGCGGCTGTATCAAGCTTACAATTGCGTGCAGCCTCGATCTTGCCAGGGGCTAATAGGGAGAAATTGAAATATGTAGCTCTGCCTGTCAATGCTCTGTGCCCAGAGAGTCGGGTCACGCTGCGCATAAGAAAGAGTCCATGCCATCCCCGACTCCCTCTCGTATTCCGCTAAGCCTACGGTAGGGCCCTGTCATGAGCAGGATGACATGAACATTGTTCCCGCAATTCCGGCGATCAGTTATTACACGTGTAGTTGCTCGACACACACTGGGGGAGCAAGGGGGGGGAAGGATGGAACGTTGTGGAGGGGTGGCCGGTAAGCTGAGAGACCTTCCCCATGCAGAGCCGAGAACGGTGATGGAAGCCAATGCGGGGAAGTGACCGATCAGCCAAACCGACTGCTTCTTCGACTCCTTCCCGAGCCATTTCATCAGCCTCGAACGCCGCTGATGTCCGATGTCTCGTGGTCAGCCCATTTCTGGACGCTAGTTTGTGCAGCACATCAGTGATCATTGGCTTGGAAGCTCTTCTTATGACCACGGCCATGAATGCTGAACACGTCTTTTTCGCATCCGGGGCAATTGGAGCTAGGTACCTGTCCCGCAGGATCCCCAAGTACCAGTACCTGAACGCGGGGTCATGTGCCTGGCCCTCTCCTAATAAAATGCAGGCCCCCAATCACACTCCTTTCGAACTGACGCCAACGGCCAGGTTGCCATGTTGGCGGGGTCTGGTATGCAATTGGGCTTGAGTCGATCGGCGTCAATGAGGATGATCTACGGAACAATAACCTTCCAAAGCGAGAGCAACACCTCGGATAACAAAAACCGTCCATCAGCGGTCGACGCCTTTATCTCTACCCTACTTGGGTACTAACGAGTCAGCCCTCCAATTTCCTTTTCCCCATCTTTTCCTATCCTTCCCGAACATACGGTTTTTGTCTCCGGACTTCCCTCGTAGGGCTTACCCCGCGCCTTGGTATTCTCGTGGCCGGACTACGGGATCTAAAGTGCGCGGTTAAGCAAAGGTGTCGAGCCGGTTTAGCGGTACGTCTAGGTAGCTGGTACAATTCCCTGCCCTTTTTCGTTTGCCTAGATCTAGGATGCCACCGTTACCGGTCATCTTCTGAAATTTGGCCGAGCCGTGGCTCCAGCGCTGCATCCCCCGACATCCATCGTTGTAACCATGTTGCCTATCCCCGGTTTGCGAGGGGCTGTCGGCCGCTTGCCATGTGCTTCCGGATCCAGGGGCCCTGGAATCTGCAGAGTAACATCACGTGCATGTTATAAGCAACGTTTTCTTGGGAGATATACCCATGAACGTTCACAAATTAGGTACTGCCTCGGGTAGGGGTGCATAGAGTTGTAAATGCAGAGTCGAGGAAGTACACCGACCAATAACACCTGCAGAAAATCAACCTCCTTCCAGATAAACGCCTTGCTACACGTGTACTTCCGTTGCCCTGCACGACCTGCCACGCCCTTCCCCTTTCACATATCCATACTCATAAGGTACATCTCGAAAATCCGCATAAACTTGGCCACAAACGCCTCCAAGTGGAAGATGACCTTTGTGCCCGTCTTGATGCGGTGCTCGTAGAAGGCGCTCCACCTGATCACGTCCCCCTTGAGCGCGTCGTCGATAAGCGGTACGAGCTTGAAGGTCAGCGTCTTGAGGATGGTCGTCGGCGGGATGCAGTGCGTCAGCAGGTCGTACAGCTTCGCCCGGACCTGCAGGATGCGCGCGGGCGTGTGCTCCTCCATGATCTCCTTGGCGATCTGCCCGATCAGGGCCTCCCAGTCCGGCGGCGGGATGGGGGTCGTGTCTGTTACTTTCTCGCTGTGGGTTGTTGTTGTGTGTCAGTTACCCAGGAGAGCAAAGGAGCCAAAGGTGGTCGGGGAAAACCCTTACTTCTGCGCATGCACAGCCTCGTACATCAGCAGAGCCTTGCGTAGATTCCGCCCGCTCTCCTCCGCTATCCTCTGGTGCAGGCCCTCGACTACCGGCCACCCCTCCTTCTGCGCCGACACCTCCAGCACGTCGCAGATCTCGGCGTGCGTCGGCGCCGCCACCCGCACGAGCAGCGTCCGCGACCGGATGGGCGCGATGATGTTGGCTGTCGAGTTGGCGAGCAGTATCAGCCGCAGGTTGGGCGAGTACTTCTCCATCGTCCGCCTCAGCGCCGCCTGCGCGTCGCGCGTCAGGTGGTCCGCCTCGTTGATCACGACCACTTTGAACTTCTGCCGCGCAGACGTGTCGACCTGCTGCGTCTGCGCCACCTCCTTGAGCAGGTCCTGCACCACGACGCGGTCGTAGTTGCCCACGTCCGAGGGCGTGATCTCGAGGTGGTAGACCGACGCGACGATGTTGAACTCGAGCTTGCGGTTGCTCGACGTCTGGAAGACGCGGGCGTCGATCTTGATCTTTTCCACGCCGGGACCGTAGAGTTCTTTCAAGGTGGCGACGATTCGGGTCTTTTTCCCTGCGCCGGACGGACCGTAAACGAGGAGGTGGGGGAAGTCGCCGCTTTGTGCCTTGCGAGAAATGGGAGGTTAGCGGCGGGATACAGGGACCGGTTGGAACGGGTGACGACAGGGTGACGACTCACGAGAGACCGTAACCTCTCTGACAGCTCTGTGTGGTATGTGAGGCTGTCAAGCGACCTAGGCCGGTGTTTGTCGACAATCAGCGCCATCTTGTGGTTTGGATGTGGTGGGATGGGAATTGGCAGGCGTTGATCGTTGGACAGTTCGCTCTACAATTAAATCTAGATAATTGTGACGCGACGAGACGCGACCTGGTGTAAAGTGGTAGAGGCCCGTGCATAAGGCTTATCGATAAGGCGTGCGGCAACACACCTACGGCAGACCATATCTTGTTCCTACGCTAACATGCGTAATCCTGCCAGAGGTGTCCTGCGAGCTTATGATGCTCGAATGTTTCCAGGAAGAGGTCTTCAAATCGTGGTGATTTCTCTTAAATGCAGGCACGAGAGCGAAAACAGTAAGGAGAGAGCGAATCGGCTACCTACTTGACCGAAGAAGGTGGCCGACTGATCTTTTCTCCCTGAATGAGAGTGAGCAATTGTAGTGAGCCGATCCGAAGCGTTGGTCACTGTTTCACCATCTAGAAGCATCACCCAAGTCAAGAGATGCGTGAGCTCTCTAATCAAATGCTATTTGTAGCAAAGCCATCTCTAAGCCGGTCGGATGTCCCATCCAAAGCAATACGGGAAGGCGACCTGCACTTCGCTTCCCTTCTCGCTGGTCGGGCCCATACCGATCCTCAATGCAATGCCTTATAGAGGAAGCCTAATAACGAACAGCAACAGCAAGAGCGCGCAAACCAACCACACCCCTTCGCCTCTAATCCCTCCCCTTCATTCATTTTGGTTGCTTGCCTGCCTTGTGCTGGGGGGAAAAAAAAATACAATCCATTGTACAAATGCCTCCTTGTCCCTTCCTCCTGTCTCGAAAACACCCCTGGTAGAGATCACTCCGTGACCCCATGACCGATGACCGCAAGAAAGATGCAATTTAGGCGAAACCGAAGTAGTCGCTGCCGGCAGTGATGGCCTTCAGGAGACGACTGCGGAGGGCGTCGTAGCTTTCGTACTCGGGGAGGTCAAGTTCTAGGTATACAATATTAGTCACACACTCGAATCAAGTCCGCCGTAAGCAGAGAAGGAGGGTTGGGGAGACTCACGATTGAAGCACGTATGAGAACTCGGCAAACGCTTAGTATCGCCATAGTCGCGGTGGATGTTGAAGCGGCTTATGCCGTTCATACCCTCGAGCTCCTTGAAGCCGTTGAGCGGCACCTTGGACGTGCCGGTGACGAACTGCAGCAGCTTGGCGCGCTCCTCCTTATCGAAGCTGCGGACTGCGCGCCAGAACCACTGGATCTGCTGCGAGGCGGCGGTGTAGTTCTGGTACTCGGTGTTGGCCTTCCAGTCCTCCACGTCGATGTCCGGAAGGCCCGAGATGAGCAACTCCAGCTCCTGCTCGTTGAAGATGGCGATCAGCTCGGCCGGGATGATCTCGTGGAAGCCCTTGAGAAAGTGCTCCATCTGCTGCTGCACCGATGACAGGAGCCGGTGCTCGACCACCAGGCGGACGTAGTCCTGCTTGTTCTCCTCCGTGACGGGAATGTTGCGCCCGTTGGGAACGAGGTCGACGACGCGCGTCACTCCAAACTCCTCGTCCTCGACCGCGAAGTTCTGGAAGATGGCGTCCGTGATGTCGTTCTCGAGCATCCAGACCAGCGACTTGTAGTAGTCGGGGTCGAACGACTCCATGTCCTTGACCGAGACTGGCTTGCCCAGGATGCGCTTGTAGACGGCGCGGCTGAAGTAGCAGTCGAGGACGCGGTTCTCGTACAGGGCCTTTCCGATGATGCGCCCAATGAACTTGAAGAAGAGCAGATGTTCCTCGTTGATGGAGCTGAGCTTGTTCGGGTGGAATGTCGTGCGGTCCGACGAGACGGGCTCGAAGAGAGCGTAGTTGGGGTCGAACATCTGTCTCGACAGCGCCTGGAACCACTCCCTAGTGACGCCACCAGCGTCGACACCCTCTTCGCCGTGGAAACGGATGTTGAGTTTTCCAAACTTCATCTCGTCGCCCGTCTTGAAGTACAGCGCCTTGAACGAGTCGTGGAACACGTTGTTGCGGCGCACCGAGAGCTGCAGCGACGGGTAGTTAGGTCGCGCCCCTGGAGGCCCGGCCTTCTGGTGGACGCTGCGGGTGAAGTAGTTGCGCTTGTTGTCGAACTCGAGCACCTTGGGGTTCTTGACGAGGAGAGAGAAGGTGCCGGACATGAGCTTGGGGTTGTTCCGGACCAGCTCGTTGAGAATGCGACGGTGCTCCTCGGTAAAGGTGAAAAACAGGCCGGCGATGCGGTCCTCGGGCGGAGGGCTCGAGAGCAACATGTCCTTGCCCGTCAGGCTCGCCGAGAGCCTCGCTTCGTTGATTGTGGTGTTCTTGCAGACGACCATGAGCGATTCTATCAGAGGCAGCAGGATGGTAGCGACGTTGAGCATGTTCTCGCGCTGGCGGATAGCCGACAGACAAGCGCTCAGCTTCTCCCACATGGTCCCGAAGGTGGGGTTCCAGTATAAAGAACCCAGAAGGTCATCCTTCGCGTCGTCCTGCTCGTCCTCGCCCGACTTCCTGTTCTTCTTGTCAAAAAGGTGGTCGAGCGCGGTCAAGACACGCAGCAACTTGTTCTGCTCAGACGCTCCGGGCGAGAACTTGGCAAGCGCAACCCCCTGAATCTGCGTTCCGGACTCGGCCTTCAGGATGTACGGGAGCAGCTCGTCAAGATCCGAGACGATGTTCTCGCTAAGGACCCGGGCTTGGCGCACCAGCTCCTCGCCAAATACCCTCTTGGCACCGGGAATGTTCGACAGGTTCTTGATGGTCGAGATGGTGTTGCGGAAAGTGTCTGAGCTGCACTCGCGAGCGACAAAGATGTTGGTGACAAGCTTGAGGTTGTGTTCGGGAATCGTCGGCGGGGTGAGCGTCCGAACCTTCTTCTCCTCAGCGGCCGGTTTGTCGTCCTTGGCTGCCGAACCCTCTGCCGTCGCGCCAGCCTCGGTGTCCGCGGCGGCAGTGGCAGCAGACTGTTCGGTCGTCTGTGCCTGGCCGGACACAGCGCTAGCACCCTCGGTCTCAGCTGCCGGCTGCTCGACTTCCTTGCCTTTCGCTTTCTCCTCTCCCTTCTTCTTTGCCTCCTCCTCAGCTTCGCGACGCCTACGCTCAAGTGCCTGAAGCGGGTAGGTGACCTTGTTGAGTAGATCGGCCAGGAGCTGCATCACGGCAGAGCTCTCCATGACGAGGCTGCGGTCGAGTAGGCCGAGCAGCGAGTTGATGGCGAACCTCTGGGCCTTGCTGTTAACATCCTTGCCCTTGCCCTTTCGGCTGGTGCTGCGCTTCAACGACGTGGCCACAGTCTCGTGTTCCGTCAAGAACAGCGAAGGAACGTGAGCATTATGCCGGCAGAGTTCGGCAAGCAAGTCCAGACATTGCTGGATGACGAGAAGAGGCGACACTTCGGAGTTGGTTTGAAGCTGAGCAACAGGCCCGATGGAAGTCAGTGTCCTCTTGATGCTGCCGGGAGTCCTCGACTGATCCTTGTCCTTGGGCTGCTTTGCCTTGAGGGAAAGCTGGCTGAAGCTGCGCTCAACGGCATCCATGTCCGTGCTGCCGTCCTGCAGGATCTGGAGGATGGTGCTGATGACCTCGAGCCGGTTCTGACGGTTCTCGCACACGTTCTCGAGTAAGTTGAAGAGAGCGTTACGAATCGTCCCCTGCTGGTTGACGAACATGAGTCGGAGGAGAGTGGCAACACCAGCCTTGTCAACCATCTGCACGACTGCTCGGCGCTGGGGCTTGTTGTCGCTTGTTCCACTGGCCTGAGCTTGTCGGATCGGTCCTCGGAGCAGGATATCTCCAGTTGGCATGCCGCCTCTCCGCGGAGGGCCTCCATGGCGACGTGCAATAGCGCGTGCCTCGGCCGCTAATTCGGGTGGCAAATGGTCCATGAGCTCTTCTCCCTGGTCCATGAATACCTCCTCACGGATGTCAGGTGGGAAGGTGAGCAGAATGCTGGCGGGATCCATATCTTGTGCGCCGGCATCGTTGCCAGGAGCCTGAGCTTGTCGGCGCTGTTCCTCGCGCTCACGCCGGCGACGCTCGTGGCGCTCTTGCTGGATGATCTCCTCGCGAAGTTCCTCCGGTAGCGCTTCGAGGAACTCCTGGAACACCTCCGTGTTCTCGCCAGTGCCGGCAGCCTCGACAGCAGCCTCTTGAGCTTGCAATCTGCGGCTGCTAACAGTCTGGGCAATGACCTCCTCGCGGAATTCTTCTGGAAGCGCCGCAAGATAGTCGGGATCGATTCCGAGCTCAGTGACATCGACCGTCTCCCCGCGGATAGTAGTTGTGACACGCGGTGCAGACCCTGCCGGTCCCTCCCCGCCCTCTTCGTGGTCACCAGCCTCCTCAACCCCTTCCATGGGCTGCGGCTCGACGTCTTCCTGCTCGGCCGCCTCCTGTGCCTCGGGTTCCGCCTCACCTCGTGCAGCCGCCGCCTCCGCAGCTTCTCGTTCCGCCTTTTCACGCTCCTCTGCCTCCTTCTTTTCTCTTGCAGCTTTCTCCTCGGCTTCCTTGGCTTCCCTCAGCTTGCGCTCTTCCTCTTCGTTCTTCTTGCGCTCTTCCTCGCGTTTTTGCTTCTCCTCGGCCTCGCGGGCCTTGACCTCCTTCTCGTGCTCGATGGCAGGAGGAACGAGCTTGTACCAGATGGAATTCCACAACCTCTTGGTCTCGTCGCTGTAGGAGTTGCCGAATATCATTCGGGCTTCCTCCTGCCAGCGTTCGACAGTGATGACGGCAGTGAAAGCAACAGCCTGTTGAGGCTCCATGTGGTGGTCACGGCGCACTTCGGGGTGCGACTGACGGTGCGTGGGTGGCGGGCCGACCGGGATGTTGATTTCACGCACCTCGCCCCCCGGGCCCTGCTGGGTGATTTGGAAATGGAGAGTCTGACCATTATGTCGACCTTGGAGCGGTAACTGGCCGATCAAGTCGCTGATCATGGCAATGGGAGTATCCAGCCCTCCCCCATGTCCCCCTAAACCAAGGCGGAGCAACTGGTTGTTGCTTATTGCTCGGGGCGTTAATCCCCGAGCAGGGGTCAGGGCCTGCCCGCTGTCGCGGCGAAGTAGCGGGTTGACCCCGTCATCGGCGTGGGCTGGGGATTGCCTCGTTGGACGGCCATGTCCTGAGCGCGAGTAAAACACGTCTGGAGTGCGGTTAGCAATCACAATTTCAATTTCACTTGTCGGACCAAGGTCGGCGGCCAGTCTGTCGCCAAGCCTCTGCAACTCTGCGTCAAATGCCGACGCAGCAGTATCCAGAAGCTGGTTGCCCCTGCGCAGAGCTGCAGCCAGCGGCGCAACCGTGGTGTCTGGCCTCCTAAGAGGGGTGGTCCGGCTGAACATACCACCAAGTGCAGCAGCCCTTCGGGAGAAGGGAGAACCAGAAGGGAACGGGCTGCGCATGCCTCCGTGTCTATGGCGGTGGCCGCCGTTGTCCAAGACCAGCGTATCCCAGCCCAAGCCTGCCGGCATGTTCGCAAGCGGAGCCTCGTCGCCGACTGCAGCATGTCGTTAGTATCTTCTACTTCTCGAGGTCGTTCGCCTGATCGACTTACGTGGATAGCCTTGGTCGTAGTAGAAGTCTTCTTCATCCATCATCTCGTCATCGACATCGTTGTCAGGCTCTTCGTCTGGCAGACGTCAGCACACAATTCCTCGTTTCAGCAAGGGGATCTGAGGACCTACCGTCGTCTTCTTCGCCATAGTCATCAAAATCACGCTCATCGCCATCCCCGTGCATGGGCATGATCTGATTGATGATGTCGTCGAACTGGCCCAGCTGGTCATTCTCGAGGTCAGCTAGGTCGACTTCGTCCGCATCTTGAGCCTCTCCTTCGTAGTCGATCTCTTCCTCGTCATCTCCTTCCTCTTCCTCATCCGTCTGGCTCTCCCAACCCGACTGCCCATCGTCGTCGAGTTGGTTGCCCTCTTCGTCAACGATCTCGACGCGCTCTTCGACATCCTCCATGTCTTCCGAGCCGATCTCATCATCGTCCTCATCATCGTCCTCGTCATCGTCTTCATCGTCTTCATCATCGTCCTCGTCCATATCGTCGTCATCCTCATCGTCATCCTCGCCCATGACGACTTCGATGCCGACAGGATCGCCCGGAAGGCCCTCGATCGGCCCCATATCGCCCAAGTCTTCGTCTTCCTCGTCGCTGACATCTTCTTCGTTGTCTTCAGAGATCTCATCGCCGTACTCCATCTCGTCGTACTCGTCCTCGTACATCTCCTCGTCCTCATCCTCGTCCTGGGACGAGTCATCCTCGCCGCCGGGCTCAAGCATGCCGAGGGCCGAGTTGCGATACAGATCAGGCGTCTCCTCGCGTTCGTCTTCATCCATATCAGAGAGCGAGGATGCGGATGCAATCTCGTCTTCGATGTCGCTGGCAGATGTCGACGTGATGAGGTTGGTGTGACTCAGCTGGACGGCAGTGCGCGTCAGAGTCTTCAGGACGCGCAGGATGTACTTGAGGGTGCGCTTGACGTTGGGGAAGGTGACATCGATCTCGGCGATGGAAGCGGTCAGAGCTGCGAGATAGCCCTTTTCGTACATGAGACGCTTCATTTGCGCCTGTGACCGTAAGGCGGCCGGATCGGTGCCGCGTGGGTTGGATGGCTCCTTATCCCTCTCGCCAATCATCAAGCTCATGAGTTCCGCCAGGTAGAGCATCTTGAGGGAGCGGGTCTCGAAGGGCTCAGGCCCGCTCGACGCCTCCTTGTAGGCCTTCAAGATAGTGTCGAGGACGAACTTGCGGACGAACAGCAGATCGGGCTCGTCATCGTACTCGAACAGCTGAGCGGTGCGGTCGCCTGGCTTCTCTCCAGTCTTTGCCACAAGCGCCACCAAGACTTGCTGGGCAGCAGTCGATGTGGCCACCTTCTTCTTCACCGCGATGCTATCTGGAGGCGACGCCGCGCTGCTGGAGCAAAGCAGATCATGCAGGAGGTAGTTGAGGACACTCGAGCGCGGCCGGATGGGAGTGCCTGCTTGGATAGGGGCACTGCGCTTGAAGTTGATAAACTCAACCTTGGCGCGATTGTAGCTCTGGAGAAGTTCTGTCAGGCATCGGAGGAGGAAGCATCGATAGACGAAGATGGGATGCTCCTCGGTCTTGAAGGTGGGCCTCGACGTCTTCTTGTCCTTGTCACTCGCCGGCTCCAAAGCTGCACCTTCTGCCGCGGCCGCCGCAGTGAGAGTTGCGCCCGGTGCGGGAGTGGGCGACTCGGCCTCTTGCTTGGCGTCTTTGGGAGCAGCTTGCGGCGTCGCTTGTGGCGCGGTCTCCTTGTCTTCGACGTCCCTGTAGTTGAGCAGCTCGCAGAGTAGGAAGTGGACTACGCCGTCAGGGTTTTCCAGGACAGGCCGCTTCAGCTCAGAGGCCGGCGTCTTGGGCACGTCTGGCATCTCTTTGTCGCCACCCTCTGTCGAGGGCTTGACGTCGTTGATGGTGAGATCCTCGGTTCCCTGCACGGCCGGCTCGACCAATACATCGCCCGCGGATATCGCAAGAGGTGGCGATGCCTGCTCTTTGAGGACGATAGTGGATGGGTGCTGCCGATGCGCGGGATCGGGCGCAGGAATCCATCGACTCAGCTTGATCATATCCGACGTGACATCGATGAAAAGCTTGGGGTTGCGGAGCGCAACATGGGACAGTTGACGCAGGAAGTTACTCAACTCGTTGGTCCGGGGGTGCTTGACCGCACTGTCCATGAACGTCTTGATCTCAGCTTGCATGATCTGCCGGACCGTATCTTCGTCTTCGATGATGTGGCGGAGCACGATCAGGATATTCCCGGAAATCGTAGAGTTCCGCATTTTCCCCGATTCCGAACCGCAGAGCTGCTTCGTCATCAGGAACAGGCGCTGCAGGTTCTTCCTCTCCCCGATGGTCTTGGCGATGGTCCGATCCCGGGTGAGGATGATGAGAATACGCAGGACCGACGTCGCAAGAGCAGACTCCTTACCAATGCGAGGAAGAATGTTCAGCACCGATTCCACGAGACGGGAACGATCCTCGCGCTCAAGATTGGGTTCTCTCGGTTGCAGGACCGGTTCCTCGATGGGATCGTCCTCGCTCTTGGGCGCCTTCCACGCGATCTCGATCGGCTGCTCGTCATCCGACAGCAGGATCTCAAAGATGAGTAACACATATGGCACGTAAGGCGGCAGCTCGTCGTTTGAGCCACTGTGCGAGAGTTGAAGGAAGCCAAGATACCCTGATATGTTGTCCTTCAGTGTCTTGAGCGCTGCCTTGTAGAAGCTTCGATCTTGGAGGAGCAGAGCCAGCAGGTGCGCATACGCTGCAATGCTCCGTCCATTGGCTTTCCTCTCCTCATCGTCCATGCTGAAAGACATCAGAGCACTGGCAAGTAGTTCGCCAACCTCTGCGCGCCTCTCTTCAATGTCCGACTGCTTGTCAGACTCGGACTTCTTCTCGGTGTCTGGCTTGAGAATGGTCCCCTGCACGAGTTCAGAAACCTCAAACACAGACTCCGGATGCGACCTGATAACCTCTAGGCAGCGGTCGAACAGGTCCTTCCGCAAAGCGGCGCGTTCCTTATCGAGGTCCTCCTTGGTGACCTTTGGACGATTATCCGACGCTTGATCGTAGCTCGATTCAGCCTCGGGCTCCTGGCTGGTCGGCGCGGCTTCCGCATCGTTCGCAGGTGCCGGCGGCTCCAGGCTGTCGCGGCTCTGGTTTAGCGAGTCGGCCGACGAGCTTGCTTCCCCAAGGGCCTCGCCAATCAACCTGTCCGTGTTAGGCGCGGGTAAGGTATCAAGATCCATTGGGTTCACCGGCGTCCTTGTACTGGGTGTTATATCTGGGAATGCATCCTCGGGAATAGTAATAGGATTGCGCCGTCCGCCGAGGCCTTTCCTATGGATGCGGCAGTATTCCTCTGACTCGTCTCTCTTCCCGTTGGCACGGTATACGCCTTCCCGAGCCAGGTCGGGCTCGTAGGTGTGCGCAAGCAGCTTCGCGAGGTCCGAATACGCTGCCCAGTTGAAAGGTACGGGATCCTGCTTGAAATTCAGAGCGGGCGTCATCTTGTCGGATCGACCGTAGGCTTCCTTTTCTAGATCGGCAACGCAAATAGTCTTCAGGATCTCAATGACCTTGGCAAGGACAGGGCTGGTGGACTTCTCCACGAGGTCAGACTCCCAAAGTTCCCGCACAGCAGGAAGGACAGCCATGCGCAGCTCTACCAGCAGCTGCGCCGAGATTTGCCCCAGCTCGGGCCGCCTTCCTTCTCCGGTGCGTTGGGGCGGCACGATGTTGATCTGGCCGAAAGAATCAACAATGTGTCGCCCGTGTACAATCGCTGAGTAGAGGTCGAGGATTTTCTTGATGGCCATAGCAGCAAGTCGTCCTTTGGACCTCTGCGTGGCGTCTGCGTGACTCTCCGCCACGTCACGCGCGAACTGTCGCAGCATGGCGTTCAGAGCCTCGAAGCCGCCTTGCTCCTTGAAGGCCACAAGCACAGGAATTATGATTGGCGAACTGGCACGCGGATCGCTGCGAGGGCTTGGGTCGATGACCATCTCCAGTACTGTATGGAGGATGATAATCCAGTAATGCAGATCCTTGACAGTTGTGCTCTGATGTGCCAAAGTGTCTTCCGAGGGCCTCTTCAACTGGACCATGATTGTCTCGGCCAACGCTTTGGCGATTTCCATGTGGTGATAGCGGGTATATGAATCGCGATCTCTCCGCGGGAAAAGTGATTTCCCGACAATCTGGAAGAAGGGGATTGTGCTGGGCATCATGGAGTGGAGAAGGGCCATCAGGCTCTGGTAGTTCTGGAAGCGCGCAGAGGCCTGCTCTTCTGAGCTTGGTCTCGCGACCGAGGTGCTGATCTGATCCGTGACGGGATGTCCTGTGCCGGGAGCCGCCTGGGTGACCTCAGGTACAGAGGCCGATGTTTCTGCTTCCGCCTGTTCTCCTTCTGCACTCACAGCAGCACCATTGGCGGGTGTGGCCGGAGCGGCTGATGCCTCTGGGTCTGGCAAGAGCTCCGGGAAAAGGGCTGTGCTCTTCCGGTTGGACCAGTGCGGAGGCACGATGCTACCTATGGCCATTTCTTCCGTGAGGACGGTGCGGAGCAGAGGCCCAAGCGCCCTGATGATCCTCCTGTAGTAGTCGTAGACGTTGACCGCTGGGAAGTTGCAGACTGCTCCCCTCCCGTACGGAAAGGACTGGTATAGAATCCGGATGAAGGTCTGTACATGCAACAAAGCCTGGATCAAAGTCGTGCCGCTGGCGTGGTCGATGACTGCTTTCTCGTCCCACCCACCAGCAGAATCAATGAGCCTGAGATCGGGTTTGAGGTACGGCGCGAAGAATGGTCCCGATGCGTCCTTATTCACCATCGGCAGAAGTGTTTCAAGCGCGCTTTCAATTCGGTTCAGAAGCGACGGCAGACCGACGATAGGCGACGTCTCGATGAGCTGCGCAACAGTAGCAGACAGCATTCGCGAGGCGCGTGTCTCCCCAAAGTTGGCGGGCAGACTCCCCGACTCGCAGAGCTGGAGGAGCAGCTCGATGCCCCCATCCCGTATGAAGGCTGATTTCAGGTTGTTGTTGGCCATAAGGGCATCGAGAAACATCGTGACAGCCATGATATAAGGAACGATGCCTGGCCCCTCTTCGGCGGCAGATGGCGTCTTGAAAGACAACCCCGGATCGACAGGCTCTTCGCCGGCATCGGCCATCTCGACGTCGTTATCGCTAGGCTCGCCTGTCCGTCCCTTCCCTTTGGACCCGCCGGCCATCAGGCCGGCTGCGTACTGGGCGGTATTACACGCGATATTGTGTCCCTGAGGATCCTGCACCAGGAGCTTGCCGCCCCAGCCGATATCCGGGGTCGCTTTCCGTGAGGCCAAGAAGCCAACCCTAGCGATCATGTCCAACACGGCGTTTGAGATGGCAGGTCTCAAAGCCGGATGGTGGCGAGCAAGTTCGTCAAAGTTGCTGCCCATGGTGTGGAACAGCTCATGGTCTGTCTCGGCGCATCGAACATGCTCCGGACTCTCAAATACCTCCAAAAAGCTCTCGATTGCACGGGACGCAACAACCATCTTCATGCCCATGCTGTTCAGCGATATGGAGTTGAGGACCTGAGGGACGGCTCCGATGGCCTCAGCAGAGGGGAGAATGCCAGCGGCGAGGGGGCCGCGAGGAGCACTGAGCATGGTTGTGGTGGGAGGGTGTGGGCGATCATCGGTTGCCAGATCGACGACGGCGTCGTCTTCTGGTTCAGCAGGTGAACTAGCCTCATCGTTCTCATTGCTCTCGCGGTTCTGACTTCTCCGCTCAGGAGGCTGCGGAATATCTACTTGCCGTCCGGTGATAGTCTCGAGAAGGCCCTTGATCATGCCCGACTCCTGAATCGCAGCAAAGCTCGTAGGGTCATTGTTGATAAAGTCACCCAGAAGCCACACAGCGTTGGTCCACACTACCGACCCGAAGGTGTGGTTGTTCTCGATCACAACACGAAGGCTGCGGAGAAGTTCTGAGTTGTCGACGATGTTCCTCAGAACACGGTCCGTGTTACCGCCAAACGCGTAAAAGTGCGACATGAGGTGGTGGATGAACTTCAGCAACCACTTGAGGGTCTGCTGTTTGTAAAAGGGAATGTCGTAATCGACGACATGAGAACGGAACTCTGAAGGGTTGGCGTGCCCAGCAGCAACGGCCTCCTTCCCTGCCGCCACCGTGTCGATGATGAGCTGAGAGATGCTGTCAAGCCCCGGCAGAGCGCTGAACGACTGGAACGCGCTCTGGTGTTGGAGCACGAGGCTGTCGAGAAAGGCGATCACCATGCTGTGGTTGCGGCTCGCGACGCTAGATCGAAGGTTGAGTATCTCGATGAGAGCCTCCATGACGCCGGCGGTAATCATCTCGGCGCCCACCTTCGAAGTCAGAGCCATATGTAACGTGAGCGAGAACAGTTGGTTTCGCCATGCATCGGCTTGGGTCTGCTTTTCCTCCTTCTCGTCCTCGGGGTCCTCCTTCATCCCGGCGATGGCTTTCCTGACGACGTACAGCAAAACGCCATGGTTGACATTCGCATTCAGTGCCGACAAGACGTCCGACTGCTTGGTTGCAAAGTTGGAAATTGCCTCCAACAGTGCGAATGCGATGGTCTGGAGCCACATTGGCGTGTTCTTGCTTCCGTCGACCGAAGGGTGGATGAGCTCGGCAAGCTGGTAGACGAGTTGGTAGCGCCGCGGCTCGTCATTGTCCTGGCGGAGAACCTTGTCGACAAAGGTCGCCTCGGGGTGGATGAAGGCAAGGTTGTTGATGGCCAGCAGTCGCACGGCCAGGGCTTCTTGTCTGGCCTCAGGCGAATCAAGAAGTGCTTTGGCGATCCTGAGACGGTGCAAGTACTCGTAACGGGAGGCCTTGGGCATGTCCGCGGGACATCGCTGCATAAGCTCGTAGATCGACGTGGAGGCGACAACCGACTGCGGCGTTTCCAGGACCTTGTGGCTGGAGCTGGCTGCCTCGTCCTGTGCTGGCGTGGCGGGAGTGCGAGGATGAGCAGGACTGCTGTCGTCACCGCCGGAATGCCGAGCACTGCGCGGCGTGTGATGTGATGACGACGACGTTAAGGTGGTGCTGCGACGCAGAGGGGTAGGTGTGGACGGCGCAGAGGACTGGCCATTCCGCTCAGGAACGTCATGAGACTCGGTCTCTGCTTTTGGTCGGCTCTTCGGGTAGTAGACAACCTTGATGTCCGCCCAGCTGTTCCAACGATGATCCTCGGCCTGGTCTGGCTCGATTATGGACATCAAGTCGTTCACATACATGGGTGCGACGTTCTTAGGCCCACCGCCACTGCTATGTGCCTTTTCCTTTCCCTTGCCTGCGGATGCCGGAGTGACGGGTGCAGCGTCTGGAAAGCGGACAATCGGAGTCTTCACAAACGGCTGGGCCAGGGCTTGGACCTTCTCCAACTCGATGTTGTAGTGGTTGGCCAGGAGAGCGGCGCTCACTTGGCGGTTGGTGGAAGGACCAACGCGCTTCACGGACGCCTGATAGCGCTGTGCCAGCTCCAACCCTACTTCAAGCGCGGCACGAACAACGTCGTTATATGTGGTATTGAGGAGGTGATTGAGATGCTCACTGCTCGCATAGATGCTTCGATTGCCGCAGTGCTCGAGCAGCATCTTGGAGAAGTTGAGAATCGCTATGAGAAGCTGGCGGTCGCCGTCTTGCCTGAATCCCAGCTCGGCTAGACGATCCATACTCCAGTTCTGGGCGTCATCCTTGTAGTCGACAGCAGGTTCCTTGCCGAGGAGGAGATCGCACGCGAAGTCTCGGGGTTGGAGGCCCTTGCCCAGGCTGTAGGTGTTACAAAAGCCATCCATGATGGTGTCGAACCGGTTCAGCAACGGGATCCAGTGATATAAATCGCCTCGAGGGAACGGCCATCGTGAAGGAAACTTATCGAGCTGCTGTGGTAGGAGCGGTAACGGCGTGTCGGATGCGGTCTGGACGTAGTCTTTAAGCCAAGGCGACTGGAGCATACGAGGTTAGCAAAAGGCGGTGCTCAACACCAGACAAAATCATGGAGGGAGGGACGTCGGAAACTCACCAAGCTCTCCTTGTGCTTGGACTGCATGCTCTTCGTTATCCTGCCCATGGTGCCGGCGGGTGCGGCAGCGCCGCCGAAGCAGATAGAAACTCCCCCACCACTTCCCCTTCAGGTGACGGCGGCGTCACTCTGCGCACCCCAGCGCTCCGGCTTCTGAACGAACGAGAGGCTGGAATAGAGTGCCGTGAAGTCTTTTGGGCCCTCAGAGGCGGTGACTACTTGGTCCAGGATATGATGGAGATGAGGCGGCAGCTCTCTCAGTCTTGGCGGATGGCGGAGAAGAGAGTCTGCTACAAAGTTGGCGAAGAAAGATGTGGCAAACAGTGTCAAGCCTACGGCCAAAGACGCGGCACAGTCGGGTTGGTGTCGTTGGCGGGGGTTATTTGCTAAGCAGATGTCGAGTTGTTGGCTGTCTTGATCAGCGGCTCAAACCGAGAGCTTGCCCGGCGAAAAAAGAAGGGTCTCTTGAGGCGAGTGCAGGTCGCCGTCGATTCCCTTCCAGGACCGCGGAACGCAACGCGAGGAAAAGATGCCGTGAGTACGGGGGATGTGGCTCGAAATCAAACCTGCTGCGCCTGCTCAGTTTGATGTCGGGGGGTGCTGGAAGATCGTGTTGGTAAAGTTTTGGGAAGTTGAGGTTGGAGGTTGCGGACTAACGTCTTAAGGTAGGTATTCGTTAGGATGATGCAGCTTTCTGCTGCTGCCGGCGGGTCAAGAAGTGGGTCCAGCGTATAATTTCACCTTGCAGAATGCCCAAGGTAAGGTACCTTCTGTTGTCACTCTGAGGGGTCTTATTCTGAATAATGACTTGGTACCTGTCGTGCTTTCCACTGTATGAAAATGCAGGTGACCCTGCAAGAGCCTCAGACGGTTCAGGTTCGCGACTCCTGAAAAATAGCGAGGGCGATAACAGACCTGCCTGGCACCAAGGTATCCTAAGAGGTACATGCAATGGTTCACACAAGCTCGAGACGTTACGTCTAGATGCTGTTGAGGTATTCGATAGCTATGTCAGATGGAAGCGGTTACTCTAGCATACGACATGCTAAACTTGTAAGATTCATCTCTGCTGGACCTGCATTCGACCGCCTAAGTCTAAAAGCCTGCACAAGTAATGTACCTTACCTAGGGTAGCAGGTATACCAGCACCCCCTGCCTGTCGTTCACAACCCCACGGCCTAAGTATATACGTCCAAAGCTCCAGTCGAACCGACATCTACGGGCCCACGTCGTACAATCAAAATGTGTTTTCCACCAAAGACCCATTGTACGGAAGGTAACCGCCCAGCGGCATGTCTTCACAACGCCGTCGCACACATGGTCATAACCACCCACCAAGAAGCACTTCAAGCATATGAAGCAAATGACACAAGCTGTTGCAGCAAGTACAACACCTTCGAGAAATTAACTTGTTATTGGTGTCAGATCCTGCCCTAGGTTACTGACGAGGCACTAAATAAGCAGAGAAAGACGAGCAGTTATCCCCAGGTCTCCGCAAGTTCAAGACATGCCTGGACCACCCCGTCAAACGCCGCCGCGCGCCAAAGAGACCATATAGACGCCCCAAAGTGCCGCACACGCTACACCTCCATCCAGGGTTCCCTAAACCCGAAGAAAACGACCCGTCCAGTTAGAAGTACAGAAAGCTGTTTGTTATACAGAAAAGTTCCCAACCCGGAAGTGAAAGCGAAAGAAAGGGGTATCTCGAAAAGAGCGCCTCCACATCCAAACCTCGTCCCATTCAGACACAAGCGCCAGGACTAGGTCCGTCACCACCAAGCGTGACAGAACTCGAGTTCGACTCGCCGCCCGCCGTCCCTGGCCTCTCCTTCTCCGGCTCCTTCTCGTCGTCGAGGCGTAGCCGTAACTTTTCGTCCAGCATGCTCACCAATCGCTCGCTATACTGGTCCAGCAAGCCGCTCAGGACTGTCTCGCTGACTCCCTTTCCGGCCCCCCCGCTGCTTCGCGTCCTTATGGCTCGGTCACCCAAGGCCGCCGCCGTCATCCGGAGCTCGGCGTCCAGTTCGGCCAGCACGTCCTGGCTGATCGACTCGGACGACGCCAGCTTCTTCCGGTATGCTCGAAGCTGTCGGCATGTCTGCTCTGTCGCCATGCTGAGCGAACCGAACCCGTAACTTGCTCGAAGGTTCGAAGTAGACTTCTTCCTCACAGCGGCAGCCGCTGCTGACGGCGGAGTCGAGTTGAGAACAGGCAAGGACGGCCTCCTAGACATCCCTGGTCTGCTCTTGGGACTCTCCGGCGGGCTTGGGCTGCCGCCGGCTGACGGGCGCCGCGTGGGCGTATCCTCGTCGACGCTGCTGTTAAGCATTGCAGACACAGGCGTCCGAGTCGCCGCAGAACCCGAAAGGCCGAATCTCGAGACCCGTCTGCGCAAGGTCCGCGGGGGCGAACGCCTTCCGCTGCCCGATGGCGACTGTCGTTGAAACTCGGCAAGCTCGGCCTTCGACAGCACTTTTCTTAGCGGGGGTCGGCTGGAAGTAGAATTGCTCGCTTTTTCTGGTGACGGGTCGCGACTAGCAGAGCGCTGCAGCGTATCTTGCAGGTCCAGAGCCCACGTCATGATGGTCCCGTCAGAGCCGACGCTGATGATCTTCCTTCTGGTCTCGCCATCCTCAAGCATGACGACGCCATTGATGGCTTCTGTATGACCCCATTCGCGATCCAAAAACGCCCCCGTCTGGGCGTCGTAGATCCTCACTGATTTGTCCGTGTTGGACAGTCCCAATAGGAAAGAAGTGTCTAGGGCTGCCACCTGCCCGTAAATGAGTGAATCCACCACAACTGAGTCGATGCCAGCCTCATCAATGCATTTGAATGAGTTGGCTAATCGGCCAGTTTCGACGTCGAACTGGCAAATAGACCGGTCTAACAGTGACACGTAAACGGACTTGCCGTCGGACGACATGGCCATCGATGATGGAGACGCCTTGAGAGAAATGACTCTCAGGGGAATTGCTGCCATGACACACGGCTCGCCGTCCTTCGATACTAGATCATGAATCTGAAGGGTCCGGTCAAGAGAGCACGTAAGAATCTTGTCGTCCGATGGGATTAGGACTTGAACGACTCTCGCGGCGAACTCGAGTGTCTGGAAATGCTCAAAATGCTCGTCTGTCAACCTGTGGAAGAGTTGCACCGTCCGGTCTCTGCCGCAAGAGGCCATGAGAGCTTTCGCCTCATCTTCAAAGAGCGTGATGTCGAGGCAGTTAGACGAATGTGCCTTGATTTCCACGAGGCATTCGTGTGTTGTGCCATCCATGACACGGATCACTCCCAGTTTGTCACCGGCAATGAACTGCCTCCCACTCTTGGTAGCTCGCACCATAACGAGCTCATTGACGGGGTCAGTCTCGTCCCCGGCTTCAATCTGCTCAATGGAGATGTTGAACGAGGCTTTCACCATTCCGTCTGAATCCCACAGATTGACCCGGCCGGAGGCTGACCAGGTGAGAAAGGCTGTGCCCGAGCTCTCACAGCTAGGCACAGCCTGTATGCCGACGATCGCCTCTCCGTGGCAAGGGATGGGGATGTGCCCTGGATCAGGACCATCCCGCGCTGGCGTGTAGTCCGGGCTCCATATGTCGATCGAGTGTTTATCGTCGATGGTAACCAGATTTTCGGCAAGGAATCCCATGGCGAGTAGCCCGTTTGGTCCTTTAGAGCATTTAGTAGTCGCTTCCGCATTCTCGCTCAGGATGGCATCGACGCTCAGCGTCGCAAATTGCCCGCCTTTTCCACTGATGTAGACATTCCCTTGCCTCAATGAGACACAGTTGACCAAGAATCCAATCTCCATGATCCTTGTGAGCTTCATCTGCTTCTGTGTGTCGTCCAGTAAGCAAACATCGCCCGTTTCTGAGCAGATAACTGCCCTAGTGTCGTCAACGGCGACGGCACAGCTAAACGTAGCTTCTAGCAGCGGACCAAGCAAAATGTTTCTGCCAGGAAGAGCACGCTGTGTCTGCTGCTGGAGGGAGGTGTTGTCGCCAGGGAACCGGGATTTCGTCGGGGAGGTGCTTTGGCCCTCCTCGACCCTCCAGACCTTGATGTGCCGGACGCCGAAAGTCAAGAGGCTACTCCCCATCCATACCATGCCACGTATGAACGACGTGCAACGATTCTGCTGGAAAAGCTTCGCTGCTCCTGTTCGCGTATCGACTTTCCAGAGATAAAGAAAGCCATCATTGGCTGTGCCGAGAGAGGCCAGATATCTGGTGTCGGGAGACCACGCGACAGCTGTCACTCCGAAAGTATGCTCGCTGATAGAGACCAAAGGCGTGTCGGAGGAGCTGTCCTGTAGGCTGAAGATAAGCACCCTTGGCGCATACCCGGTCTCGCCCACAGCCAAGTACCGGCCGCAGCGGCTCAGTGAGAGGCACGTAGCCGCCTTTATCCTCTCGCGGCTAGTCCATGTTTTCGACGAAGGTGAGTCGGCCCAGTCGCCGGGACTATACAGCGAATCTCTAGACGAGGCCGCCACTCTGTTTCTGCTATCGTTTGCTTTAGGCGTGGAATTAGGTGTCGAAGGCGAGTTGAGAATGGGTGAGGTGCCGAAGACGGGCACCGCCGTGGGACGTGCTCGGTAGAACCTCTGGGAGTATTGGGCCGCGTGTACATCCACGACGACGGCTGCACCGCCGGCGATGTAGGCGAACGAGGAGTCTACGGTGTCAAAGCCGGTCGGCGAGGAGCAAGTGGTGCCGACAACGCGCTTCAGAGATAGCCGAGATTCGTTGGTTGATGCACGGGCGCGGATAGGTGATCGAGAGGGACGTTGAAGGAAGGGCGAGTTCGAAGGCGTCAGTCTGAGCCGACTGGAAGGAGTAGACGCCATCTTGCTGCCATCGGTTGGGGAAAGCGATGTTATAGTTGGAGAGACCGCGACAGAGGGATTGATTCTGCGAGGGCCTTGGTGTATGGGTTGCACTCGGTGAAGTCCAGAAGACCCCTTTGTTCAACAGTGAAGCGCTAAGTATTCTCCGAAAAGACCGTAGGGTGTGAGGAAGTCGACGAGGTTTCGTCTAACGAGCGTCGAGAAAAGTGGAAGCGGTGAAGTTTAGGCCCGTGTGAGTGCCGTAGCCATTTCACTGAAACTGACCTCTTACCTCGAGTGAAGCACTCAATTGCTTCAATACTCGAAGAATCGGCAAGGTGGGATCATAGGTAACGCGTAGGAAGGCCGTAACGACCTTTGTATGAGCAGAGGACAATGACAAAAGGAACAGGGGAGAGACAGACAATGTGTGTAAGTCGGCGCGCGAAGATCAAAGGTACCTTGTACCCACATCCCTGTCGTGTTTTTCTGCGTTGACCGGGGACCAGGCACCTCGCTTCCCATTTTGGACAAGAGCATGATCGCGAAGCGGTCCGTGTTCCACTCCCCCTGCAACTCTGCCGGCTCTGGCAGGAACCTGGGAGGGAGGGGACCCTTCACAGTATTAGTATGTAGTTTGGTCAACGGGGAACAAACATGAGGTGGGAAAGCCTGTCTGCCCGTAGAGCTTACGCGTGTCCATGCTGACTTGGATAAGGTAGCTGCCGCATACGATTTGACCCTAAGGCTGTGACAGCCATTTTATTTAAGCGGAACAGACCAACTGCTTCCTGTTTCTTGTGATTCTCAAACAGACAGGCGAGCCCCCTGCCCGTGTGCTGAGATCCCAAAAAGTGCATGCATTAGCGTTGACAGGGCGTGCATTGAGCGAAATGAAATGAGCTCGACTGCAACCTGACCGCGGATCCAATCCCGAGACACTGCTGATAAGTGATAACGATATTGATCGAGCTTCACCCGGTTACCAAAGGTTCTGATGTTCCGAGTACCTGAGACCCTTCTGGGATCTGGACACCTGAGAGAATAGGGGTAACGATTTGGTTCAGGTTTTGCACATCTATAGATGCCCATTCTAATGTACAGGAGTTATACAGTGGTTGATGTTCCCCGGAGGCTCAGCAGCACGCCAATGCCGTGCACCTCACATCAGCGTCTTCGCCAACTTTCGCTGAGCAATGGAGCGAGCCCGCCTCTGCTCGTGGTATGACGGATCCCTGGTGATGCCCTCCTTGCGCCACTTCGTCGGCGGTTTCTTGCCCTCCTCAGCCCACGCAGACCAGATGCGCTTGCCCCTGTTGAACCACCTCTCCTGACGCTCTACTTCCTCATCCGGGGCGGGCTCCCATTTGCTCTTGAGAATGCGGCGGATGGCTTCGGGCGACACCTCGAATTTGTTGGCCAGCACCTCGGTCGTGTATTCCTCCGGAAACTGTTGATGCAGAGCCCTGATACCGGCAAGCGCATCGGGCGAGAGCCGCTTTCGCGGGCTCCAGCCCTCGGGAAACTTCTCTTTCAGCGCCGCCTTCTGTACCTGCCAAGGCTCCGCCTTCGCCGTCAGTTCTGGCTCGGTCGCGTCGGCTTTTTTCACCTCGCGGCCCTTGGACCTAACGTCACGGCCTGCTGACTTCCTGCCATCCGGTTGCTCTTGGCCCTCAGCTTGCCGCTTTCCCCTGTCGGGTTTCCCAAGACGCTGAGCTTCTAGCTCGTCTTCCTTGCCCTCGCCCCGGCCGGTTTCGTCTTTCTTCCCGTCCCCAACTGCCGCTGCCGCCCGTGCTTCTCTCTTCCTCTTGTTCTTGGGTATCTTTTCCTTCCGAGGCTTTGCCTCTTCTGCCCTGGGACTCGTCGGTTCCCACAACTGTTGCTGCAGGCCTTCAGGACTTTGCAGAGTCTCCAGCTCTCCACTAGGCGTAGCTGATTCTTGAGTTTCTTGCCTGCTGACTTCAGATTCCTTTGGCTCCTGACTCAACCTCTCGGCGAGTTTCTTCTCCTTCTTCTTGGCCTTCAAGGCCTTGGGAAAGCGAGGAGCGGCATCGTCATTGTGTGTTTTGCCTCCGTCCGTAGCAGCGGTGGTAGCATCGTCTGCAGGTTCGTCTTGAGAAGTCGTATCATCTGAAGAAGCCGCAGTGCTGCTCATATGTCTCCGAGGGGAGACCGGGAAGCGCAGTGATCGGAGGCAATGGCTGACGCTATTTCGGCGCCTGTACGGGGCGGGTTGCGACAACGTTTGACATGATCGCGTGGCATATACAGGCCGGAAGGAAGGAACGTGAACACGGACAACGCTCCTAATAAATATGCGGAGCGCAGCCGTCCGGCAAGGGCAATTCATCTCATCCAGGCCGCGGGCTTGTTTGGATGCAAACACGACGACCTTCCCCAAAGGTTCGAGGAGTGATGTCCCGAAAAATTCTGGCCAAGCCACCAATACATTGAAAACGCGCTAAACGCGCTACTGTAACCAAGCGCTACCTACTTACATAATTGCAGCGATTTGGGTGTGGGGCCCATTGAACAACGAATGGACGACGTCATGTACGACAGAGCAAATAGCTTCAAATTCAGTAAGTCTAGTGCTCATTTTGCTAAGGTAAAGTCAATGACTCGTGGTCTATCGTTGAAAAGCCCCGGGGCCATAATCTCGGGACAAGATGTCGGAGGCCATAGACCACGCCCCGACCACCGGCCATGCTTCGAGTGAACTGGTCAGCCATGCAAGTGCCACTGTGGCGTCAGTGATGATACCGAGACTTCGAACGCTAGGAAGGTCTTAGTCGAGAATGTAGACTTCGACTTGGAGGTCCTACTGGGACCCGCATTGTCCTGACGTCGTGACTGAGACGTTGGAAGACCTCCACGTCCTCGTCTTGCTTTCCATATTCATCCAGTTCATACTTCACCACTTCACCTGGATATCTGTTTGAGACGCAGAGAGGTTGCCGCAAGTGCCATCCAGTCTCTTTAGCACGGCGAATCCTCAAGCCTTTACTGGTATAGAGGTCTATACTCAACGGCATGCCTTGGCATTCATGACTACATTTGTCCATCAGTGTACTGCTTCAATATGTGGTGGGGAAGGGGGGATGACTGGCGCCGGACCTGGGGATACGACTTCAAGTGGACTCCAGACCACCGGACCAAAGATGAGCTGGCTCACTTGATGTACTCCTACGATGAGCTGGCAACGGAGTGCCTCGACATCTTAGACGAGGTCTCGCCGCCGGCGCAACCGCAAGGCAAAGAGAAGACGCCGCGCTCGGATACGCCAAGTTCCTCGAGTGGTTCGCGACCCTCCGACTCCTCTATACCCTCAGGGATACCGCCATCCTCAAGGGCACCACCTGTCACAGAGAAGTCATCCTCAGAAACAACATCCCCGGCAACACCCACCTCCCCACCAAAGAACCCCAAGGCGTCACCCTTCCACCGCGACTACTTCACCCTCCTCCAAACCCGCCACGCCACCCATCCCACACTCAACCGCCTCTGGACAGACCTCAACACCCTCCCGCCCTGGGTAGACCCGGCCCAACTCGCCCGCGGCCAAGAAGTCTTCTACCGCTACGCCGGCCCGGCGATAGTCGGCCTGACGTTCCAGTCCCTCCTCGGCGGCATGGGCGGGTACCGCGTCGTCGAGACCCTCAGCCGGACGGGCGGCTTCGGGGTGCGCGTCGCGCGCAGGCGGCTGCTGGAGACGTTCCAGCACATCCTGCTGGTGACGCGGGACATTGACTCCCTCCTCCCCGGCGGCGAGGGGTGGGCGTCGTCCGTCAGGGTGCGGTTCCTGCACGCCAGCGTGCGGCGGAGGATCCTGCAACTCGCCACCCGGGAGGGAAATGGGGGGCGGTACTACGACGTCGACAGGCACGGGGTGCCGATCAACGACCTGGACAGCATCGGCACCATCGCCGCGTTCAGCGCGACGCTGATATGGGTGTCCTTTCCGAGGCAGGGGATCTACCTCACCTCCCCGGAAAAGGAGGACTACGTCGCGCTGTGGCGGTACGTGGGTTACCTGCTCGGCACGCCCGTCGACCCCTATTTTGCGTCGACGACACAGGCCAAGGCGGTGATGGAGAGCCTGATGATGACGGAGATCGATCCCACCCCCACGTCGAGGGTGCTGGCGAACAACATCATCGCGGCGCTGGCGAATGCGCCTCCCAGCCTGGCGAGCGAGGAGTTCCTGAGGGCCGAGACGAGGTGGCTGAATGGTTGGGAGCTGAGCGATGCGCTCGACGTACCGAGGCCTGGGGTGTGGTATACGGTGATGGTCGGAGCGCAGTGTGTCTTCTTTATGGTGGTGTGTTATGCGAGCAGGATGGTACCGGCGTGGGATAGGAGGAGGATAGAGGGGTTGAAGATAGGACTGAGGAGGATCGTGGTGGGGCTGGCGGGTGGGGAGGCGGGACATGAGTTCAAGTATGTGCCTGGGCTGGATGTCCATACCTCGACGGAGGAGGGAGGTGGCGAGAAGGGAGTGGTCATGTTAGGGAGGCAGGGGTTGGGAAGGCGGAATGTCAAGATGCTGGCTGTTACCGGGACGGTGGTCGCCGGGATAGCTTGGTTGGGGCTGAGGTATGCTGCGGGAATGTGGCAGAGGGTTTGAACATCCGATTCTTGAGGCATTGCTGATAATGGATGGGTCAAACAAAGCGTGTAAGCTTACGCAGATGTCTTTACCAGAGTATCCTTTCAAGGTTGCTATGCGCGAGACATGTACAAACACTATATGTGGGCAGCGTCGAGCGGTGGGGAATCACAATGATCAGGGCCGAATAGGACTTCGCTCATCGAAGCTGTTCGTCAAATCATCTATCAATGATGCTATGTTGATATACAACGCCGATGCCCAGATGCAAAGTTATGGAAATGCCCCTGGTTAACAACAATGCCAGAAACCCCAAAACGCCACATCCGTCCGTAGGTAGTTTCTGGAGTACAACGAATGACAACCTTCCAATGTCCCAGCCTCTGTGCACATTCCCACAACGACCACGAAACCCTGCCGAATTGGCCGACTCTAGTACCGTCAAGCATGATGCATCAACTCGACAGGGGGCCTAGCCGTATGAGCTTGGATGGGCTTCGGGACAACAGGGCTGCTCAGCTCCTCCGGCTCGTCCGTCATATCGTCAACCGCGATACACGGCAGTCCGGGGCTTCCACCGTGCTCCTCCGGGTGGAAGATGAGCGTCGAACTCCGACTGCGCTGGCCGCTGGCCCGCGGTGACGGCGCGTCGACACCGCCCATGGTGCTGTCCACCGGCGACGTCGGGCTCACAGGTCCGCCAGCCTGGTGTCTCAGCTTCGCCAGCGCCTCGGCCAGATCGTCGGCATGCACCATCTTATTGGGCGCATCCTCGAGCTTCATCTCCCAACCATGCGGCGGGCTCGGCGGCGGGCTGATGAAGAACAGCTTCCCCGCGTCGGGAAGGGCGAGATGGTGGTCTTTTTCCGCCAGGTCGGTGGGAGTCGGAGCACCGAAGTAGACGCGGCATCGTTCGCCCAGGATGGCCTCGCCGTCCCAGATGGAGCGTATTTGGATGGCGGCCTGCTCGTCAAAGAAAGAGACGATAATGCGGCGGAAGGACTTGAGGGGCGCCCAGGAGTGGATGGGCACCGTGGAGGATATGAGATCGCGGATAGTCTGGAGGTTGTCCGGGCGGAAGATCTCGGTGTTCTGAAGGTTGGTGAAGATGAGCGTGTTGGACGGCACGGCCGGTTGTGTGAGCGGCGGGAGGCTGGAGAGGTCGAGCGTAAGTGTGGATTTACGTGACGAGGTGGTTGATGTCCGGCTGGGCGGCGAAGGCCGCGCTGCTGCTTGTTGCTCGTGTTGCCCCATTGTGGAAGAGGGGGTCATGAACTCTGGCGCGAATGTTTCAGACTACGTCGCTGCTTTGGCCGTAGGGAATGGTGATGACAATGTCCCGCTGCTGGAAGAATCCTGTCCTCGGTGGAGATCTTGTCCTTTCTCTGGTTCTGAAGAGGAGGTGCAGAATGGTAGGTTGGAGAAGATCAGGAGGATGTCGGAGGGTGGCGGATGAATTATATGGTGGAAGCACGTCGATGCGGAAAGTGGCGGTACGCATTTCGGACTTGGCTCTTTGCGGGGATGAAGCGGGCGGTACAATCCATGGCAGGCGAGATAAGGTACGTACACCCTGACGGTCTGTTTTCTTAACGGCTACGTTAATGCAGGTCCAAGCCTCTCCAATTGGTGGGTCCGTCCGGTTCTGGAAGGCCGGGTCGACGCCTCCAAGGGAAGGACACGTTCTGCGGAAAAAAGGGACAGGACTCCGGTCTGCCAGTGCTCTTGGAAGAGGCCTCTCACTCATGTCTCAGTACTACAGCAAAGATTTCCTTGTTCAGGGACATCACTAACTATATCTGCAGGGACAATGACTGCTTCACAAATATGACATAATTCAGAGCTCGGACATTGTGGAGGGATGCACTTCCAAGGTAAATGCGCCTGCATTGGTGAGCTTACCAGATCGGGCAGCTGTTCGATACGCCTTTCGCAGCTGCATCGCAACAACACCCAAAGGCCTCTCAAACAAACGGCCAAGCCTTCAATCCTCCAATTGCCACTGCCGGCCACAGAGTGATGCGCCGAGACGAGTGTCGCTACAAAGTCCAAGCCAGGAGGTTGGGAGCGGCACAATGCAGTGAGGCGCGAGGCAAAATGCCGTGGGAATCAATATCTTATGGAGCGTTTCCCAACAGAAACTTTAGCACAGCCTCACTGCCAAAGCGGCTGGACATCCCGGAGGGCGATCTTTGAAATCCACTGTTTTAACTTCAGCTGCCATGGCCTTTGGTCGCAGCCGTTTCGGCGGCCCATAAGAATGGGCGGTTCCAAGTTCCAGACCTCTCTGCTCAGCCATTGCTCATTCGACAGCCATGCTCCGTTGAGTTTGCCTCCACTGCCGGTGGTCTCCAACCTTGGCTCTCAAACAACCTCCACGATCTATTTGAATGTGGATAACCTCATCTGTCAAGCCACACGGCAGAGGACGGGGTAATCTCCGGCGGCGGATGTGCCCCTCAACTCAGCCATCTTACGGAGACCTTGTTTCCATCACAGATCGTTGGTCATGGCAGCTGGGCCTTTGAATGCCATAGCCGGTATGCGCGGCGAGTGAGGCACGGTACCAAGTCTACGACTGGTCTAGGCCCAAAGCAGAGCAACATCTCAATCGATCTCATGCGCCCAAACTGCCATGGCCCAGACTTCGAAGTCGAGGTCTGACAAAGCTACGCCTTGGAAACGCACTCCAAGCAGGCCAAGATGCTCTTCCACGGCTTGATGATCGTCTCCGCCGCACATGCAGTGGCAGTTGATGGGTTTCTCCGTCTGCTAACCAGGTGGCGCCGCCGGTCGTGCAACCTTTTGCATAGCCACTTTCCCCGGGACATGGCGTTCACCCGACTGGCTGGTCCGCCTCTCGGTTCACTTGTAGCGACGATGAAGTATCACGGGCGAGACAAATATGATAGGGGGGCTTTGGAGCAGTAGCATCGAGTTGTGTAACATTACCGTGTCGGCGCCATAGCTCCATGCGTGGAGCTTACACCATCCCAGATGCTTTTGAGGTCTGGACCTTCTCGTCGCTCTAGGCGAGACACCTGTATATACACACGATACCGTACAGAAGAACTCCGCCCAGGCAAAGCCGCCATGTGTTGAAGCATCTGGTCTCGAGCCCTGACATTGCGCCCCGAGCAAAGCACAGCAGACGACCGAACAATGGCATATTAAAGCTGCCGAGAGCTCGCATTCATACCGCATCCAGAGACCCCAAGGCTTGTGGATGCCATGGTGGCTGAGCATCTCCTCCGTATCATACACAGACGACAGAGCCACCCCCTCATCTAAGACTACTACCTAATCTCCACGCCAAGCTTCTCTACCAGCGCATTCCTGACCGTCTCGTGCATCCTATTCGTCTCCTCGTTTGTCAGCGTCTTCTCGAGGCTCCGGTAGTTGATGCGGTAGCACATGCTCCTCCGCCCCGTCTTGGGGTGCGAGAACTCGTCCACTAGCTTGACGTCCTCGACGACGTCGCCGCAGATACTCCTCACAATCTCCATCAGATCGTTCTCGTGCCAGTCGTGCGCGTTGGCCTTGGTATTCCCTCCAGCCGCGGACGTCGACCGTAACCAGAAGGACACATCCTTGTAGCAGGCCGGATACTTGGAAAACGGCACGAACCGCTTGAGCTTGCTCAGATCATCCGACACGCCGGTGAACTGGCCGAGGAACCTCTCGTCCGTAGACCAGAAGAGCCGTATATCCGGTATCTGGAACAGCAGCATGGCGATCCTCTCGATGCCGATGCCAAATGCCCACCCCAGCTGAGACGGCACGCCGGCGTTGATGAACAGCTCCTGCTTGCTCACGCCACACCCCAGGACCTCCAGCCAGTCGCCGGCGTAGTACACCTCCAGCTCCCAGCTGGGACTCGTAAACGGGAAGTAAGCCTCCACCCAGCGCACCCTCAGCGGCTCGTCGACGTGGTTCGGGTCGGCCTTCGCCGCCGCCGCCTTTGCGCGCGTGAAGATCTCCACCACCATCAGCTCCAGGCTGCGCTTGAGGTGCGCGCCAATGGCCTCGGCCTCGGCGGCCGAGTGGTGGTCGCCCTGCAGCGGGTTGCGCTCCGCGTGAAAGGGCGGGTTCGGGTCCTCCACCTTGATGTTGTGCTTGGGCAGCCTCTCCAGATCCGCCCAGACGGCAGCCGCGATGTCCCCGTTGGGCACCTTTGCCCTGTCCCACACGCGCGCGCCCTCCATCTGGTGGAAGACGGGGTAGTGCGTCCTGTCCACCTCGTCCCTCCGGTATACGTCGGCGGTGATGAGGTAACCGTCGGACTCGCTCGCCCGGAAGAGCTGCGCCTCGTGGGCGCTCGTATGTGTGCGAAGCAGGGTAGAGGCATTGATGTAGTACGTGTCCGACCGGGCGCGCCCCGGGTGGTCCGGCGGGAAGCCGAGCGAGTCGAAGTTCTCGTAAGTTGAGACGACGGGGTGGAAGGTGTTGTGGGACTTGAAGGTTGGCCGGGGGAAGACGGACTCGATGATTTGTCGGGTTATGGAGACGGGGTGGTCTTTCTGGAGGTGTAGGTGGCGGGAGGTGGCGGCGAGGACGTTTTGGGGGACGTTGTACCAGGGGTCAGTGGTGAAGGTCTTGTCTCGGATTGTGACGGAGGAGGGCGTTGAGGTGAGCTCTTTTGCTATTGGCTTGGGAGCAGGTGTTTCTTGAACCCTGTTAGCAGCTATTACATGTAATTGTAACAACAGTAATCACCTGAAGAGTAGCTTGCTCGCCAGCAACTACTTGTACTGGTGAGCTTCCATTGTGTCCGCTTCGAGAGCCGCCTCGCAAGCGACACAGCTCTGGAAAGGCGGACAGCAGCCACCATTGTCAGCGTCTCAAAGCTCACGTACAAGCTGATCAAAGGGAGCCCAATTGGTCCCACACTATCTTGCCGTAGCTGTCATGGTTGCCTGTGTCGTCCATCAGCTCATAGCAAGCTCCAAAAACGTCCCCAGCACAATCACCCGAACATCTTCCGGCTTATCGATAAGATATGCGATCTGATCTCACTTGCTTGACGCTGTCTCATGTCAGCAGCATGGCACCCCTGTCAGCCTTCGACAGCACGGTGACATCAACTGGCAGGTCCCACGCCGATAAAACCGAGACCTGCTTGCCGGGGCGGATCCAGAATGCGGATGCGCTCATAGAAAAAGCACCGATAACGAGTCGAACCGCGCCGCTTATCACAGCTTTTTGTTGCGGAGTGGATTTCAGGAGCATCTTAACGTTGCGTCCGGCCGATGTCTGATTGAAGCTTCAATTGCTATTTCTCAGCTCCTTTTCTGTCTGCTCGTCTTACCGGAATGCGCTTGCTGCTAGGAGCCTCGAATCTTTGACCAAGTTTTTCTTTGCGCTGCCCGTGATGGAGGCCGCAAAGCAGCCTACCACCACTGCGGCGCCGCGCCCGGCCGTCGCTCTGGAGAAGAAGATGCCATCCCCTCAAGAAAAGAACAAACCAATCCGCTACCCCTTCTGGTTCGGCGGCAGCGCGAGCAGCATGGCGGCATGCGTAACCCACCCACTGGATCTAGGTATCTAGCATCTCCCCTTCCTCTCTTCCCTTCCCCATGCCCGTCCCTCCATACTGACAACCTCCAAAGTCAAAGTCCGCCTCCAGATGCGCACCGGGGCCATGCCGAAATCCATGACGGGCACCTTCGCCTACATCATCCGCAACGACGGCGTGCGCGGCCTGTACTCGGGCATATCCGCCTCCCTGCTGCGCCAGCTAACGTACAGCACCGTCCGCTTCGGCATCTACGAAGAGTTCAAGGCACGCTTCGTCCCGAAACCGTCATCTCCCGGCTCCGCGAACACAAGCCAGCAGCCCCCTCTGCTAACCCTCATCGCGGCCTCGAGCGTGTCCGGCTTTGCGGGCGGCATAGTGGGCAACGTCGCCGACGTGCTCAACGTCAGGATGCAGCACGACGCCGCCCTCCCACACCACCAGAGGAGGAACTACAACCACGCCCTGGACGGGATGGTGCGCATGACGAGGGAGGAGGGCGGGCTGCGCTCGTGGTTCAGGGGCGTCTGGCCCAACTCCCTCAGGGCGGCGGCCATGACGGCGGGTCAGCTGGCCTCGTACGACTTCATCAAGGGACTGCTGCTGCGCCACACGCCCATGGGGGACACGCTGAGCACGCACTTCAGCGCGAGTTTTCTCGCCGGCGTGGTGGCTGCCACGATTACCAGTCCGATTGATGTGATCAAGACCAGGGTCATGAGCGCGAGCGGGAAGAGCAGTATCGCGCATCTGCTGAGGGAGATCACGGCGCAGGAGGGCCTGAGGTGGATGTTCAAGGGGTGGGTGCCGAGCTTTTTGAGGTTGGGCCCGTGAGTTACTTCCCTTTTCCCTGAGAGGTGTGGTGGGACCAAATGTGTTACTGACTCTGATGATAGGCAAACGATATGCACTTTCTTGTTTCTCGAGAGTCATCGCAAGGTGTACAGGCATATGAAGGGGTTGCCGGATCCGGATGAAAAATAAGAGGCGCAAGGGGAGATCATGCATAGGCGGGGCCATAGAGGATGATTTGCGGCCACTTGCCCTTGGGTCTCTGGCGTTTTGATTTAGACGTACATTTGCATTGCCGCGTTAGGCAGGCGACAGGCGTTAGGGGACTTGACATTCACAGTGATTTCAGCTTCAGTTTGTGTAATTGGTTTTCTGTTTCCATTTGGTACCTCGAGCCGTGATACCTATCGTTGATAGAAGGAGAATATGGTTACTGTTGGGAACGAGCCCTCCAGAAACGGTCCACTATGCTATCCTGTGAGAAAGACGAACAGACAAGCTGTCCGCCTATGCTCAACGATCCATGGTATTGTTTTCCATTCACCCTAAACCGGGGTGTCGATGCCATTTTAGGCGCCAAAAAAATCATCCCTGACCGACCGATGCAGAGCCAACAACGCCAATGCTTAACCACAACCGATCCCGTAGGTTTCCGCCCTCCAACGCCATACCAGTCCTTTTAAGAATGCTGAAAGCAATGTACGAACGGTGAAAAACCGTGTCCCCAGAAAGAGGTCGTATGTGTAAAGCAATGCGAGATGAGACGACTCAGTTCCAGCCGCCCTGGCCGGAGCCGCCGTAGGGAGTGGTGCCATAAGGAGTGGTACCACCGCCAGCGCCAGCGCCGCCCCAGGCACTCTGGTTGCCGCCGTTGCCGTAGGGAGTCGTGTAGCCGTCGCCAGCCGCACCACCACCCCAGGCGCTGCCGCCGTCGCCGCCGCCGTACTCGGGGCTCTGGCCACCGCCGTAGCCGGCGTCGCCGCCCTGGTCGTCGTCGGTCAGAGCGTGGATGAGGCCCGCGAGCTTCTGCTGCAGGACCTTGATGCCCTCAGCGACGATCTGGTCGGGAGGCATCTGGCCGGTGGACTCGACACGCATGTAGATGCGGGTGGGGACAGCGTCGTAGTCGAACGGCTCGCCCTCGCCCTTGGGCTCCTCGAACTTGGCGTTGCTGCTGAGGGGCCTGGGTTGTCGCATGTCTGGTCAGTTTGCGGTCACTTTGGCAAGTAGATGAGGTGAAGGTGATACATACCACTCCTCCTTGGCGTTCTTCTCGTACCACAGATCGGTGTGGCGCAGGTTGTTGTGCGGGTCGTACTCGAAGCCGACAGCGGTGGTGGCCATCCACTTGGCGTGCTCCTTCGCGATGCCCTTCTTGGCAATGCAGGCAAGGTCGATCTCCTGACCCTTGTTAAGCTTGCAGATGAGAATGCCGTTGCCCTCGGGGTCGGTGATGACCGGGGTGCCGATGGTCTGGTTGGGGCGCTTAGGGTCGACGATGAGATCACGAGCGTACACGTTCATGTGCTCGTCGCTGGTGCACTTGACGTGAAGAGTGAGCTTGACGCTGCAGTTCTCGCAGTACTGCTCGCAGTCGCAGTCGCGAGAGTACAGGACCGAATCGAGCTCGACCGAGTTGAGCGGGATCAGGCCGAGGCGCTGCGAGAGGACCTCATCGGCCATAGTGCTGGAGTTCTCGTCGACCTCAATCAGGTCGATGGCCAGAGTCGGGACTTCGGCGATCATGACGCGGCGGAGCGAGTTCATCAGGTGAAGCTCGACGTTGCTTGCCTCGAAGTGGACCGAGTCGTGGTCGGCCTATCGCAAGAAACACGGCCGCGTCAGTGAGACCGCAAGGGCAAAGGTTAGGAATAAAAAACGCGTTGTTGCGCGCGCGCAACGTCAGCTATCACGCACCTCGTGGATCTTGACAGACGGGCCCAAGGCCTGGTCGTCCTCCATCATCATGGGATCGTAATCCATTGTTGCGTCACGAGGATCGATGGGGGTTCTAGGAGTTGCGTTGCCTCGAATGGTGTCGTTGGTGAGGGTGTACGAGCTGCAAGACTCGGAGCCGGGAGAGATGGGTTTATGGTTATCGAAGTCGAGGGTGAGCGAGGAAGGCGAGTAGCCATTACCCTCGTTGCAGCTGCCTTTGATGTCGCTCCAACTTTATTGATTTGGCGCTAGTCTATATCTGGTATCGCTTGGTCGCACCGTGAGAGCCACAGTACGAGACAGAAGGATGCTGTGGTGCGGTTGATCTTCGGAGTGATAACTTTAATCCTTAGTCAGAGTCAAGATAGTGCACAGACCACCTCAGATACATTTCCTTTTACCGGTCCTTTGCTCTTCCGCTGTGGATCCAGAACTTTCGGCCTCGACACTGAGCTGCCTCTGATCTTCCGAGCTCGTCATAAGAAATTTTGCAGCTCATCACCGCGACCTCACCACCACGACAACTCCAAACGCCCCTATAACTTCACAATGCTCCGACAAGCCCTTTCAGTCCCTTCAAGAGCCGCGCGCTCGAGCTTGCGGATCGCGAGTCAAGCCCGCCTCTCCCGATCACAGTTCTACAACCAGATTCCCTCAATAGCGACGAGGGCAGCACAACCGTCTATATCAAGATGGTACAGCTCAGAAGCCGAGTCAACAACCAAGGAGGCGACGGACGCGGTAAAGGAGGCTGAGGCAACCGCTTCAGAGGTAGAGGCAGCACTCAAGAAGCAATTAGAGGAGAAGGAGGCCGAGATCAGGGACTGGAAGGTTAGTAGTAGCCCCCCTCACCCTTTTCCCCCTTTACCTGGCATCCTGCTAGCTGAGCACACGACTAACCTCCACGTCAAGGACAAATTCATTCGCTCGGTAGCCGACTTCCGCAACCTCCAGGACCGCACCCAGCGCGAGGTCAAGTCAGCCAAGGACTACGCCATCCAGAAGTTCGCCAAGGACCTGGTCGACAGCGTGGACAACCTCGACCGCGCCCTGGCCCAGGTGCCCGAGGAGAAGCTCAACGCGGCCGAGAAGACGGAGCACTTGCAGGACCTGGTCAACCTGTACGAGGGCCTGAAGATGACCGAGAACATCCTGATGCAGACCCTCAAGAAGCACGGGCTCGAAAGGTTCGACCCCAGCGGCGAGAAGTTCAACCCCAACGAGCACGAAGCGACCTTCATGACGCCCATGCCGGACAAGGATGATAATATTGTCATCCATACGCAACAGAAGGGCTTTAAGCTCAACGGACGCGTGCTCCGTGCAGCAAAAGTTGGTGTAGTGAAAAATTCAAGCCGTTAACGTGGTGAAAAGAAGGGTGAGGTGGTGAAGGTGAAGGTGTGAGATGTTCAGGGTGATGCTTGGGGGTGATCAACCCGTGTATAATTAGACTGATACCACACCTGGATGGGTTCTGGTGTATGTATAATGCTCCTCTCATGATGGCGGCTGTCGGTTCGAAAGCATCAACGGACTAGATAGGGCATTTGGCTCTGTTTGTATATAGAGCGTCTGTTTTGTAAGATTTCGTGGTACGGAATGACAAGTCTGACGACATTTCCGGAAACCTGCAGTCACAAGGAAACCATGGCATGATACACGTGAAAACACTTGGACGCTTCCAGGACTTTCATCAGACGGCATCTGGTATCGGATATGGGTCGTACTGCAGCACCAAGCACCAGAGGGATAATGCAGGTTATCAAGGATTCACGAGTTAGCCATTGCTATTTCCCATTTGCTCTGCTCTTTATGCTCTGCTCTGTCTTGATAAACCATGGCCATCACAACCAACCAAAAACGCCGCTAAACTCTGAAACTTTAACACGCGGGCACCAACATACTCTGCTACCTCATTTCTTGGGACGGCCCCTCGGTTTAGCAGGCGCCTTAGCCTTTCCCTTCCCCTTCGCAGGAGGCTCGTCGTCGTCGTCGTCATCCGCAGCAGCCTTAGCCTTGGTCTTCTTAGTGGCGGCCTTCTTGGGCGCGGCCTTCTTCTTCGGCTGCTTGATGTATTTGTCCTTGGTGATATCGCCCTCGTCGTCGTCGGCTGCCTCTACAAGGTCATCGACCGCAAGGTCGTCCTCCTCCTCGATGGCCTCTTCGAGGTCGGGCATCTCCTTCGCGGCTCCCTTCTTGGTAGCTGTCACGCTGCTGGCTTTCATGAACGGGACGGGATGGGACATAGCGTTGTATCTATGAGAGTTCTTAGCATAACGTGTCAGTGTGTAATGAAAGAGATAGACTTACTGTCGGGTGAACGCCGCTTTGGTCTGGCTCTCAATGTTGATCCTGTCCTCTGACTGGGGCCCAACGCCGAGCTCCTTGATGTAGTCAAAGTCATCGCGTGTGAGATAGTAGCTGTCCATCAGGTTGATCACATCCTCGACCGAGTCTTTGCCCTCGACTTCCAGCCGCTTGACGGTCTGGTGCCACAGCACAGGCAGATACTGCTGCCGAATCTCGTTGTGGTCGCCCGAAGACTTGAGCCGCATGTGCGAGTGAATCTCGCGCACGTAGCGGCCAAGCTTGCCAGACTTGCTGTAGTTGCCCAGCCAGGACGTGAAGCTGGAGCCCATCAGCTGGCCAGCGACAAAGCTGGACGGCCTGACGGTGCTGAAGACGGCGTGCGTCGGCATCAGGCTCCACTGCTGCTGCGGTCCGTGAATCATCCGGTCCACCAAGTCACCGTCGCTGATGCTTTCAGCAGCCTGGTCGACTAGTTCGAGATGCTTCATGTTGGCCTCGCGAGCGTTGTAGCCCTTGCCGCTAAGCAGCGAAGGCTTGCAGCGGAGGTAGTTTTCCTGGATCATGAGGAAGCTGAACTCGTGGTCGTTGAAATAAAGCTCGATCTTGTCGTTGAGGGTTGCCTTGCTGCCCGGGGCGAAGAGGCCGCCGCCAAGCATCTTCTGGCAAATGTCCCAGGGCTTAAGAATGATGTGCTTCTCCCACGCCTTGGACATCTCCTTGCCCTTCTCATACGTCAGCGAGTCCTGGTCCAACTTTGCCGTCGCGATCATGTTGATGATCTGCCTGATATCCCTGTTGCTGCCCTCAATGATCGCATCAATGGCTTGGGGAGGTAGCTTCAGCTTCTCGCGGAAGCAGATGCTCATGATCCGCGAGCGAATCTGATCGACAGTAGGCCGCTGGAACTTGATGTCGAAAGTGACGAAGTCGAACGGCTTCATCTTGGGCAGGCGACGCTCGTTGCAGATCAGGATCAGAGGAACTTCGGTCTTCTTGCAGAACTTTGCAAGAGCACCAACACCGCCCCTGTCACCGGCCGACATGCCGTCCACTTCATCCATGATCAACACCATGTTCTTCTTCTCTGTGTCGAGCTTCTTTCCTTCTCCGGCAAAGTAGCCGAGAAGCGAACTGTTGTTGATAACATCGCTTAAGCCGGTCTCGACCAGCTTCTTGCTCCGAGAGTCGCTGGCGTTCTGTTCAAGGACATCAAAGCCCTCCAGCTTAGCAGCGAGATGAGCAGAGGTGGTCTTGCCAATACCGGGTGGTCCAGATATCAAGATTGCACGGAAGGTGCCCATGCCGTCCTTTCCCCTCCTTTGGAAGTTATACTTCTTCTCCGTGTGCCAGTTGTGAAGCCATGTCTGGATCCTCTCAACCTGCGCCTTGTTGCCGCAGATCTGGTTCATTGCCGTGGGCGCATACTTGGTCGTCCACAACTGCGCCAGGGGTGCGGCAGGAGCAGCAGCAACAGCACCGCGAGCGACGGCGGCCGCCTGAGCCTTCGCCGCTTCGGCCTTGCGAGCCTTCTCCAGCCGCTCCATCTCGGCGGCCTGTTCACGTACCTTCCGCTCGGCCTCTTCCTGCTTCTGCTTGGCCTTCTCGGCAGCCTTGCCTGAGCCGCCTTCACCAGGAAGGGTCTTGATGAGGTAAAACAAGCCTTGTTCGTCGATGGTCCTGATGCCGTGCTCCTTGATCTTCCGCAGCTTGCTTGGACCTGCGTCATCGCCCAGTACGACAAAGTCCGTCTTGCTGCTGGGGGCACCTGTGACCTTGCCGCCGTACTTCTTTACGAGAGCAATAGCCTCGTCTCTGCCGATTGTCTTGAGCAGGCCGGTGAACACGAAAGACTTGCCCAGCAAGCAGTTGTTTTCGCCTTCTGGGATCTCCAGTGTGCCGGCCATGGGCGGAGGAGCAGCGGCATTGCCGCCTCCTTGGGCAGCTCGCCAGTCAAACTTGGCGCCCTCTTCCTTCGGCGGCGGGGCAGGCGCCTCGATAGTCGGGACACTGTCGAGGATTGCCTGGATCTCAGCACTCTCACCCTCCGATGCCTTCTTCACGCGCGGCGCACGAGGTTTAGCAGCCTTCTTTGCAGGTGCCGCTTCCTCTTCTTCGTCGTCGTCGTCGTCACTATCGTCGAGAGACTTGCGCTTCTTCGACGCTGGACCAGCTTTGGCGCTAGTACGGGGTTTCTTGTTTGGCGTCGGCTTGACATCCTCGTCCGAGTCTTCAGCGGCGGCCCGTTTGCCCCTTATAGTCTTTCTCGTCACCACAACGTCATCGTCACTGTCTTCTTCCTCCACATATTCATCCTTCTTGGACTTGGTTCGCGCCTTGACGTCGGCAGCGAAGATATCATCCGCATCCTCCACGTCGTCCATGAACGCGTCGCCATCGGCATCCTCCTTGTGATCTTTATACGCTGTGGTCGTACGTTGTTTGCTTCCGTTGGCAGCAGGCTTTGCCGGTGATGCAGCAGCTGGCTTCGACGTCGCCTGTTTGCCTCGTGGGCTTGAGCGTGGTGCAATCTCGATTTTTGGCTTGACATAGGTGGATTTGGCTGTGGACTGTGACTTGGTCGGTTTTGCTTTGCTTGAGGCGAAGTACTCGTCTGGATTGATTTCCTTGACAACCTGCGGCTCTCTAATGGAGTGGTTAGAAACCCATATCTGAAACTCCATAGGATGCTGCTCACACGTTCTTCTTCGGAGCTGCCTTGACTGCAGGCTTCTTGACCCTATCGCAACGTCAGAGCGCGACTCGAGACCGAGGCATCCGGTATGCTTACTCTACAACCTCGTCATCATCACTGTCCTCGACCACCTTGCGCGGTCCTGTGTTTTCCCGATGTTAGCTCTCCTCAGTCTTCGAGGAAAAACGGCGTGATCACACTAACTGCTGCGATGCTTCTTCTTTGCCGACTCGTCCTCCTGTTTCGGCGCTGGCGCTGGCTTCGCGGGCGCCGTGCCGTTCTTGGGCGCGAAGAAGGAACGAATGTCAGGCATGGTGTGAGCCGCTCAGCATGAGGTGAAAAGAAGGTTTGGCAAAGAGATCTGATCAGAAAATTGGGATCCAAAAACAGATCTCCTTCTCAAGCGTTGCGGGTAAGTGACACCCGCCAAAAAACTTGATAGGCTTTAATGGCAATGCCTATCACGGGCAGACGTCGTTCAACGATTTGCACCAGGCAATCCAACGCGACTTGATGACGCGACGCAATTAACCACGGAAAGTGGAGACTCTTCAGCTTGCGACAGGGGCACCTGAAGCTGCGGCCCAACCGGAGTTTTACCGCTCGACTTTTTGGACCACACCATCCCGACGCCACGAGGGAACCGACGACGACGAGCACCTCAAACCTCGGCGTCGCCAGCACAGACAACTGCAAAATGAAGCCAGGTGCTTCGTCCCTCCTATCTAATGCCTTCGCCGGGCTGAGGATATCACCTTTATACGCCCTTAGGCCAGCCCTCATAACAGCCCAATCCACCCGACCAACCGCATCACCATCCCCATCGACCGACCCCCAAAATGCCCGGGCCTTCTCCTCTACCCCGTCTCAGCTGGGCTCCTGGCTCGAGCCCTCGATAGACCGCAGGAAAAAGATGATGAAGGGCCGCGCCCGGTGTCCCACCGGCGGCAGCTCCAGGGGAACGACGGTGATCTGGGGCGACTACGGCCTGCGTATGTCGGACCATCACAGACGCATTTCCGCGAAGCAGCTAAAGGTTGCCGAGGACACGATCAAGCAGCGGTTGAGGGGGCAGAAGTACAGGCTCTACAAGCGGGTGTCGTGTAATGTCGGCGTTTTTGTCAGCGGTAACGAGGTATGTTTATGTCTTCCCTTGGACGAGAGAGGCGCGAATAGGACAAGTGAACTGAGACGAGAGGACTATAGATGCGTATGGGTAAAGGAAAGGGCTCCTTCGACCACTGGGCCGCGCGCGTGGCCGTCAACCAGGTCCTCTTCGAGGTCAGAGGCATGCTCCACGAGCAGGTCGTGCGCGACGCTTTCCGGCTGGCGGGGAACAAATTGCCTGGTGTGTTACTCCCACTCCCCCCTCCCCCCCCCCATGTCCAGCGCCCGAATCCCAAGAGGCATCTCTCGTCTAACGTTGTGTGCTCCCCCAGGTCAACACGAGTTCGTAAAGAAGGGTGATCCGCCCGTGGTTGGCATCACCAAGTTGGACGGCATCACGCTGGAGGAGCTCAAGCGGCCCCGGAGGAAGCTTCCTACCGTTGAGGTGCCCCCCGCGGTGTCTCCAGCTGTGGCTACAACACCTAGCTCTACGAACCCGACTGCTTGAACGGTGGACGGAGTTTCGATGTGTAGAATATGTAGTTTTATACCAGGATGTCGAAACGGTTCACGCTAGGTCTTTCTGAAGCTGCTTGTTCCAATCGAGACAGCATGTATACTTATAGCCCGGTTCCGGAGTCAGCTCTTCTTGACAGGAACAATGTGAGCATTCAGTCTCGCTACTCAAGTGTGCCGGAGCCGTGGCAGTCTTCCTCGTATTAACCATGCAGGTCGATTTCCTTGGGATATTGAAGTCCAGGCTATGCGGAAACCGAGTCCCAAAGCACATGAACGCAATCTATTACTCACACTGCAGCATAGTGGAGCGAGCATCACAACAAGCAACGTCTAGTGGAAGTGTAAATTCATCAAGTAGGCTATGTCCGTTCAATTCCCCTCTCATCTTTCCTTCCCAAATTCAACCGAGCGCCGAGCGCCGAGCTCATTCGAAACCTGAGCCCTTTCACACATCTCAATGGAATCGCTCAGAATACCCAACCACTCCGCCGCGACAATGGTATCCGAGAGAAAGGAATCACGATATTTGTAGGCGTATCATCGCAAGATTGACAATACGAGAGACTGAAAAGATACCTGGCCACCATGGTATAGAAGACAAAACGCACAAATAGCCGATGTATTAGCGGACAAGGGGAAAAGCACGCAACGCATGAGTGATTTACGGAAAAGAAAATGTTTTGGTCACAGGGGATGGTGCTAAGTCCCCTCGACTTTGGCGTTCATCAACCCGTTGATGCCGGCGCTCGTAGGCGTAACCGTCTTCATCTCGCCTGTGGCGGAGTTGGGAGCAGACCCGGAGCCAGATGCAACGGGTGCCTTCTTATCGTCTTCCCCACTGTCGTCGTAGTCCTCATCGACGTCCATCTTTCTTGCAGCACGCTCAGGCTCATTCACTGCCTGGGGGTGAGGGGCTGGAGGATGTTCCAGCCGCGCGCGCTCATCTGACGGGTACTCCTTTGGCGCCGGACCAGACGGAGAAGGGCCTTCGTGGATGAGGTTCTGCATCTGCGACGGGCCTTGCGGTGTCGGCGGCGGACCCTGTTGGATAGGTGGGGGGCCTTGCTGTTGCATTGGCGGCGGGCCCTGATGCATCGGCGGTCCTTGTGGCATCGGCGGTGGCGGTCCGTTCTGCTGCATTGGCGAGGGGCCGTTTTGCATAGGAGGCAGATGTCCTTGCATAGGGTGCGATTGCTGACGATGTGCCGTCTCGGACGGGTGGTAGCCGTCGTTGGCGTGGCGCTGTTCTTCAGCACGGCGCATTTCCTCCGCATGTCTTTGCTCGTCAATGCGGCGCTGCTCGTCCAGGCGACGCTGCTCTTCCAGGCGACGCTGCTCCTCGAATCGTCTGGCCTCGGATGATGACCGCCGGTAAGGGTCGCGGGGCGGCGTCGACGGACGACGGTGCCGGTGATCATCCATGCGGGCGCGGCTATCTTCGGATGCTTGCTTCTTGATCGGCTCGCGCTCCTCGTCGGGCCAGTCGCGCATCCTCTTTGGCGGTGCAGATGGAGGACGGCCGTCATGGTCCCTATGCATCTCTGGAGGCATTCCCGGTAGGGCCGGGTGCGGCATGCCAGGCTCTGGGCCGCCATGACCAGGGTGCTGCTCATGATGGGGAGGATAATGCGGCTGATGTTGCGGATACGCAGACTTGGGAGAGGGCATCCGGCTCTCGTGCATGCGGACATCGTTCCTCGGGCTGTTCGTCCTGTACAGCATTGAATTCGGCTGAGGAGGACCGCTGATACCAGCTCCCTGCTGCGGCGCCGATGGCGTGGGCCCTCCATAGTTCGGATTAGGCACGCGCTCACGAGGCTGAGGCGCCGGAGGGCCTTGCGGGGGCTGTGACTGCTGCATCGGGGGACCGCCGTAGTGAGGAGGCGGCGGCGAGGGTCCACGACGGAGCGGCTCAGGCCTGTTCGGCTGGCCAAATGGCCGCATCTGCTCCTGCTGCCGGGGACTGGGCTGACGAGCAATAGGCGGAGGCTGGCCACGGAAAGGATCCCGATCAGCGGCATAGGGGTTTGGCGGCTGTGGCGGGGGGTTGATGTCGTTGATCCTTCCCCAGCCGGCAGGCCCTGGTACCGGCCCCGGCGCAGGGCCGTTTGGCGGCTGAGGCTGCTGCGGTGTGGAGCCGGCCCACTGAGGGCCTGGAGGTCCGACGGCACCCTGGTTCTGGTAGGCTTGGGGGTGCACGTCGGTCGGCATGGGCGCCTGAGGCGGCTGACCATTGGTGTTGCCGTTGCGCAGCAGCTGCAGCCGTGCCTTGATATGCGGGTTGTTTGGATCGAGTTCAGCAGCACGCTGATATGCATCCAACGCGTCGCTGATCTGGTTGTTGCAAGACTCATACTGCACGACGGGTTAGTGAATCTGCATACACAGAGCAAAGGGTGGAGGAATGACGCAACGTACCAGCGTGCCCAGGTCATACCAGACCTCCGAGATGAAGGGGTTGAGTCGAATCGCACGAGAGTAGGCGTCCAGGGCATCGCGATACTGGTTGATCTGATAGTACAACACTCCTATGGAGCACCAGAACGTCGGGTTGCGACCGTCCCGGTACACGGCCTGCTGGTAGGCTTCGTAGGCTTTCGGGTACTTCTGCTGCGACATGTAGCATCGGCCGAGGAGATACCAGCTCTGCGCGTCATTGTTGTCTGCGGCGACCGACTTCTCGAGGTATTCAATGGCTCGCTCCTGGCTGCTGAAGCTGCTGCTCTGCTGGTGGTGAAGCCAGCCCAACTGCTGAAGAACCTTGGCGTGGTTCGGGTCTCTTTGGAGGACACGATTGTACGCATCCTTTGCGCTGTCATACTAGGGGAAATGTTAGTTGATGCGCTGCTCTAAAAGGGGGGTAACCGAACATACATCTTTCTGTTGTTCATGCACATGTCCGATCTGGAACCAGATATCTTCCTCCGTCAGGGGTGATGGCGGTGAGTTGACGATGTACTTGAAGCACTGCGCAACCAGTCAGTATATGTTCGCAGTAACCATACCCATTTCAGGTCGATACGTACCTCGAGACTCTGATTATACTTCTGCTGCTGCTTGTATATTATGCCCAGTCGGAAGTATATTTCGTGTGCCTTGTCAAAATCCGGCTGCATCTGCATGACCTGGGAGAAAGCTTCCTCGGCATGCTCCAGAGACCCATAGCGATCGTATAAAATACCGATGCCATACCAGAGGCGTGGTTCCTACAGACCATAGACAGTCAGCCAGTTGGTCGTGTCAATTGTGACGTCTCAAATGTACCGACCTTGGGATTTTGGAGATTGATCAGTGCGTTCTGATAAGCAGAATAGGCTTGCTGGAGGTCATCCATCATGAGGTAACAATGCCCTGCACTCTCATGTTAGCTTGCGAGTATGGGCGACACCAGTTGGCGAACGGTATTGTCTTACCCAGACTACCCCAAGCCTCGCCATTGTTCGGGTCCAGCTTGATGACCTGTTGCAGATACTCGGCGGCTTTCGGAAAGTCCTCGCGCGTTCTGAGCACCATACTGATGGCGTTCATGGCTCGGATGGACTGCGGGTTGTGACGAAGCGCATGTTCGTACGCCTGCATTGCCTCTGCCAGGTTACCCATGATTTCCGCGAGGCTGCCTGTTGTCTGTTGTCAGCGACGAATCGAGATCGCGGCATGGTGGTAAGTGCGGGAGGAGCATACCGATTCGTAACCAGACTTCCTCGTTCAAGGCGACAAGCTGCTGCGTGGGCAAGTACTGCCCAGCCTGGGCCTCAGGGGGCGGTGGAGGCCCAGGAGGCCCTCTATGCAGCTGCATGGCCATCGGAGGGGAGGGGTGATGATTTGGAGCCATCACCTCCCTCCTCTCCTCGTGGCGCCGGTATGGATCCAGGGCGACGGACGGCAACACCAACGGTCTAAGTGCAGGAAGCGCAGTAGCTCCGACGGCGGGGATGTACACGCCGGAATTGCTTGTACGTGGACAATGACAATTCGGTGTCGCCCTAAAGATGTGTTGTTATTGCCGATGGGTTGCGTGAAATGGGATGTCGAGACTCGGTGGTGATCTGGTGGTATCAACGAGGCGTCTCAGCCACTCGCTTTTTGCGCGCTTAGGATCCAAGTTCGAGCAGAATCGCTTAATTAAAAAAGGGACTGCCGAAGCTACAGATCACTAAAGGTAAGGGCTACGTGATGGCCAGAAACAAGTCAGATCTTGGGAGCGCACACTGAGAAAGTGTTGACACTCGACCAGTTGGCGCTGTTATTTGCCGAGCCGAGCTTAGGGGGAAAAAGGAGAAAAGAAGGGAAAGAGGCCGGGGCGAGATTTCCTGAGAAGACGGAGAAGGGTGCTACTCATGGTGGTTCCTCCCCCGTGGGTTAGGGGAGTTCAGAGGAAAATGGAAACGGGGACGATTGTGGGACGCATCCATCTCGTCGCTTCTAGGGACACTCCCTGCCTTCTGACGAAATGAGGCGGATCCACCCACAGTTGGGTCCGGACATGGGGCCAGCCTGCAGCTGCCTGCAGCGATGCGACCCCACTCAACCCCAGCACACCCTTGCGCCGGTGGGATTCCGCACTCCCTGCAGTGTCCGGATCAAGCGGGAAGCCACCTTTGCCATCTTAGCGCAGGATGCGGGTCTGTGCGTCCTGTGTGGCAACCGTGCAACCACCCACCCATCAGCAATAACCCCGCACACCCTGGCGTCAGCGCCAAAATGAAGTGGGAAGCTGCTGGATTGGGACGGGTGGAACTGACAGGGGGGTCACCGTCTTGGCGTCCTGCCTCGTTCTTCCAGTTGAATCAGTGATCGATCTCGTCATCACAGCCCGCTAATTATATAAGAGGATGAAGAAGCGATTTAAAAAGGTACACCCTTCGGTACGTACCGCCCAACAAAGCAGCAGAAAAGAACCGCATCACACGGAACGGATCTCTGTCATTCCAAAAGGTTGTTTCGTCGCGGGAATAATTCGGCACCTCATGGGTCCAGACGAGGGTAAGTTACTGTACCTTGTACGCCCGGAATCTATCAATTTCGAGCAACGGAAAAGACAGAATAACGAGCCACGGTAGCCGGGACCTGTGCTACCCATGAGTACCCCGATCCCATCGATCTCGGTGGTCCCATCAGTGTCATCAGCCACGACGAGCCATCTTGCACATCCTTGCGGTAATTGAAGGTGCCCTGTTGGCAGTGATGCCAAGCGAAATGCTCGAGACGGCCTGATGTGCAGGCAGACTGTCGCGAGAACCAACCTCAAGGCAGCCAGCAGATGTGCATCTCTTCACGGAAAGTCTCTTGTGGCCTCTTTACGTTCCCGCCCACATATGGATATCTTCCGGAATCCGTTCCCCCATCAGCTTGACACGAACGAGTCTTGGGGTGCAACTAGGTACGTTGTGATCATGGAGCCGTCACGCAACAGAAGATGTCATGAAGAGAGAGAGAGAGAGAGAGAGAGAGAGAGAGAGAGAGAGAGAGAGAGAGAGAGAGAGAGAGAGAGAGAGAGGTCTCTCTCTGAGCGTTCAGTCCTTTTCACTAAGGTACACTACGTACTGCGTAACTGGGGATTTAGCTTAGCGCCCCCTTGCTGCGGCAACAGTGGATGTTTTCGGACAGTATTGAGTGGCAGACGCGGCTCCAGCTGGGTGTTCCCATTCTTGCTTGGCTTCGGCACGTGGCCAGACACGTTCAAGTTCGCACTTAGGCGAGGTGACGCTGCCGTACAGCCGCAAGATCAGGGCCTACCTTACGGCTTCGGATTATCAACAATGAGACCAGATTGTCACGCCCTATTATACACGCGATCACTTGCAGCGTTTGCTGCATGCGATGGGTACCTATGACAAAGGGGAGCATTTGTTGGAGGATGAAGCCCGAATTCAAACCGGTTTGACTTCCGACGCTGGAAATGCCTACTGCATCTTTCTAGAGCTTTGTCCAGTGCCTGCCTCTTTCATAGTAAGCACTATTTCTTCCCAAGCCCGGCCTACCTCGACCCTGTGTCTTCCAGAATCTGTACTCAATCTGCAGCGCTTGCAATAGGACTGCAATCAGTGCCATGAGGAGAAACGGCTCGCCGCCCAGGGGCTTTCAGGAACTGCCCTATCTAGGTGATATCACCTGTACCTTATATGGATGATTTGGTGCCTCAATATCACCTGGCATATTATTCCCGGATTGGCACACCCTCACTCTGGCACTCGGGGCTCTTTATTAACCAGGCAAGACCGGGCAGTCTCCAGCATTGACGGAGAGACAACGGACAAAGTATCCACTGACTCCATCAATCTCACGCATATGCAAGGCAGTGTCGTGCTGCACCACACGCACAGCAAGTCTCATTCGCCCGAGCTGGAGTGTCGGTCGGATGCGACAAAAGAAGCTAGGGCGCCACCCATTACGGACCGTGGGATCTGTCCCGGAACGTTCAGCCCAGACCCAGCCTTCAGCCAAGCTGATCCAAGCTTCGTGGTGCATCCCGGTGCATGCTAGGTGCGTGTGCCAACACCTTGCAGCAAAAGGGACGGAGAGTACACCCAGCGAGCGGCCAAAACACAATTAGTAGGTGCTCCCTCTACCAACGTCCTGGCGTTTCCCAATCTTGCGCATTTTGGTTGGACATGCCTCCGTTGATCGTACGAGATGACCTCGAGGAAAGAAGAGATGTGACAGACCAAAAAAGAGCCCATCGGCTCCGCTGATGCGGCTGAAGCAGACCCCAGATACCTCCCGCAAACAGGGGTTATTCACACAATCAACCATCACTACCCAGCAGTATTGCTCTCACGAAAACCAGAGATTGTCGCAGTCCGTTTATCAATGCTCCTGCTTGTTGAACGGGTGCGGATATTGAACATACCTTTCCCAGGGCAAACATGCTCCGTGGGAAAGATCTGATTAAGCTGTGCCAGCTATAGGTATACGTCGTGCCAGCTCGAGTCCACGCGAGACAAGTCCCCCTGCGCCCCCGGACCGCCCTGAACAATGCCCGCCGTCCCAGCAAAGGTTTGTTCCATCCCAGAGGTCCACTTGTCGAAACCAGGTGATCGCATGAAACCCGACCGCAGCTCACGCATCCATCCCCCGACCATCACAGGATTTCCGGCGGTAAGCCCTGGCGGGGTTTGTGCACTCCTAATGATCGACGGACATAAAACAAACGGTGCCAGTTTTGTCCGCTACTGTCTTCCTCTTGGATGTCGGCGGCGGACGATCATCAGCTGTGCAATGCAAACCATCCAACGGCATGATAAACCTGGAAGCTTCCATACTTGTATCCTGCTTCCCTGCTCCTAAACCGGTGGAGTGGGAAGGGGTTGTATGTACATACAAGGCCCAAGATTTGCGGCGTTGTGCCGATCGAATTCAGTAAATAACCGACCGTCTGTCTCCAACGCACATCTCGCACGTGCTGTACAAGCTGTCGAAACATCGCCAGGATTGCAGATACAGAGGAATTGCGGTACGCCCATTGACGACAAAGCAATCAACTCACCTCCCCATGCTCGCTCGCCTGCTAGAAGTCGAGATCGAGACTCTAGACCAACCAGGCAACAAGAAAAGTAAGTGATGCAAACATACTCATTTTGTCGCCGCCCTATCACAGCACGCTGCCGCTGCTGCATACCTGCGACAGTCGCTACTGCTGCTGTGCGCCTACAAACCCTCCCAGACACTCGGCACTAGTGCTGTCACGCTCGATCGTCACGCCCGAACGCTGTCCCGGTCTTACAGTCCAGTAGAACTGAGTCGTGCTTTCGTGCCCGGGCTACACAAGCACCAAACCCCCCAGGTTTGTTTCTCCTAATGCCTGTCTCTCCGACAGGAAACTCCCGGGGGGACAGTCGTTTCCTATAAAACAGTCTGCCACGTCCCGCCCCCCATCTGCGGCGGAGCTTTATCAAGCTGCGCCGGATATGCTGGCGGCACCTCCTTGCAGGAAAGCCTAGCGCAAGCCACACTCGCGCCGCGTCGGGCGCCTCTTTGCTCGAGACTCGAGACATGACGCTGACACCCGAGAATGTTGCTGTTTGGCACATCGATTCGGAGGCTTGACGAAGGCTGGGGGGAATCGAAGCGGTGGGAGCCGCGTTCATTGTTGTTATATATCTCTCCAACAATTAGGCAACAGCACTCACAGTGTGGTAAACTCTTGAGTGCTCGCACGTCCTGGCATTGCGCCTACAGCACCTCAACGAAAGGCGAGAAAAAGAAGCAAACGCAAAACGTCACACCTTCTCAAGGAAGGCTTCAACTTCTCGGATACGGGGAGTCGAACCCCGGGCTGATGAGTGAGAGTCATCGATGTTACCGCTACACCATACCCGACGGGAATCGAATGTGGTTCCGATCTGATGTCCTTGCTGGTCGGTAAGGGATCTTTTAAGCAACAACTGACTCAAGCTCGAGGGCTAGGGCAGGGTGGAGAACGGGAGCCTCGCTGCCACGTCCCTGACTCGTCCCAGCTCGGGTATTATATCTGATGAGGGCATGCCTGTGTTGAAGAGCGGACGCCGCAAGGACGCAGTGTGCCCATGTAGAGGGCAATGATAAAGCTTCCGGACGCCATGGGTCTCCGGATTGCGGCCATACGTCGGATATGATTCCCGGGGCGGCTCACACATGCACATTTTCCCACGGCAAAACGGGGACCCGGTCGCGACTCTCGAGTCATGAGGTGCAGTTACCCTGAATAACCTCCATCGTTGCGGGTTTAGCTCAGTTGGGAGAGCGTCAGACTGAAGTCAAACTTCATCAAGCCATCTGAAGGTCGTGTGTTCGATCCACACAAACCGCACAGAATCGCCCTTGTCCTGTCGTGACACGGTTGTCCCTTTTTTGCCGTTGAGCATTCAGCGTCTCTCATAAGCGACTGACGTCCGTCTCGTCTTCATGAATGGCAAGCGGCCTGTATATCGCTCGGGACGTTGTTGCAGCAGACAAGGGGGAAGGACCTGATAACCGGCCCACATGTCATGCCCGGGCCTTCGTCCGAGTGCCGTGTGCCAGCCAAGGTTGTAGGTAATATGGTTCTCAATAGCTTGCATTTCAGGTTTCTATGGAGAGCCAAGGTATCTCGTCTCTAGTGGCGTGTCCGTGCTTATACGTTATTAGGGACATAGTAAGTGCAACCTCTGTGAGTGGGGGGCTTACTTGGAGACTGGGACTTCCTCTTTCGACGACTTGGGTTTCAATCATTGCACTGTAAGAGGTTAGAGTGATGTCGAGCAGGTTGTAGGCTTATCCCATAATGCGACAGCATTCTCCTGGAGTACATCCAATCCGTGAGCCAGGCAAGGCGTTGAGTCATTGTGAAGCCCTCAGTCTGTAACCGTGAACTAGCATAACAATGGGATGGAAGCCCGCTCAATTATGATGACCGCTACCGATAAGAGCTTGAACATCTAACCATACTCGAGACAGCTATTCCTGCCTCAGGGTGGAATCCAAGAGCAAGGCCAGTTTCCAGTCCATATAGTCCGTGGCGCTAAAATGAATCCACGTCTCGTCCGTAGTCAGACACACCGCTTCCCCTAAGGCAGATAGGCTCCGACTCCAATCACCAAGCAGCGACCAGTTCCACCGAGCAAGCCTTGCGGGTCATACAGCTCCCGTTCGCAGTAAAAAAGACACGCACTACGCCTTCCCTTCCATGTCCCCAAACAACAAAAGCCTCAAACACCGCCTTTCTCCTCATGATCAGGGTCGTAACTTGTCTCCCCCAACATCTGCCCAGGCTGGCTCGTCATAGCCGTCTGCGCCGTAACAGGCGCAGGCTGCGTCTGCACCGTCGGCCCGGTCGTCGCCGGCGCAGGCGCGGCGCTCACAGCAGCAGCAGCGGCCGGCGGCGGAGGGGTCGCGGAGTTTTGCGCCCTCGTCGCGGCGTGCAGCCTTTGGTCCAGCGCCTTGAGCGCCAGCGCCCTCCTCCTCTCCGCTTCCGCCCTGGCGCCTCCCGGCACGCCGCGGTGCTGGTGTTGGTGCTGCTGGTGGTGCTGGTAGCCGTCCGCTGCGAAGGGCGTGCAGATGCGCAAGGCCACGAGGGCGTCGAAGACGGCCGACCCGAGAGCCGCGACGAATGGCTTGACGGGAGCGGGGAAGAACTCGTGGAAGGCGAAAGTGTCGGAGGAATCGCCGCGGAGGGAGGCGGGTTGGTTGGAGGAGTCGAGGTCTGGGAAGATGGTCTTGTAGAAGCGGAGGTAGGTCCAGCTGGTTAGGAAGCCGTAGAGGGCGAGGAAGAAAGAAGCGGCGGTTAGGATGGGCGACAGGGCGAGGAGGGTCACCAGGCAGATGTACAGAAGTGGGAAGCGCGGGACGCGGAGGGAGAGGATACCGCGGAAGATGGTTACTGTGTGCGCGGGCACAAGCTGGCTGAAGGCAACCAGGAAGGAGATCTGGAGGGGGATAGTCCCGGCTATCGTTGTGAGGCTGGTCCAGCGTAAGTTAGCGCATAGTTAAGAAAGTGTAAATAGGGGGTGAGAAGACATACGTCCAGTGCTCATTACGCGTGAAGGAGAAGAACAAGATGAGTGTCGCGAAGCAGAGGGCGTTTGGCACGAGAGACACGACCAGTAGGAACTTGGCGAGCTCTCTGGACGACCATGCCCGCTCGAGATATTTACCGCCGTAGTACAGCGTGAACCCGGCGATGCCATATGTGAAGACGTTGCTCTCCACCAGGGTCGTCGACAAGAAGGTCCAGGGGTAGATGAGAGAGAGCTGCGGGATGAGGTTGAGGTAGGGAATGACGATCTCCGAGTCGGCAGACCATTGGCGATAGCGTATCGCTGCGCTTAAGACCGACTGAAGCGTGAGCACAATGAGTAGAATGCGCGTCACCGGCGGTAGATTTAATCGGGGCGGCATCGTGGGCACCGTTCGTCAAGCTCTTGAAGCTGCAGCTCCTATATTATTCAAACAAGCGCATCATGGGCGTTCGGTACCACAACTGAACACGAGCCAACTTCGCCTTATCGCCTTATCAGGGGCTTCCGGAGTTTATCCAGGGCCAAGATCCCGTGCTCCTGCCTAAGGCTGCAAGCCGATGGGCTGGCCCCCCTGCCGTGCCAGAACACGCTTGCCATTCCCGGCTGGGCAGAGGCAGGCATTCTGTTTCTGGAGCACGGCCCGCATCTCGTCAGCGAACGAAGGCACCGCTCCACTGGGCCGAGTGAGACTTCGAACCAGAGGTAACAGACAGCCAATGGAGCGTCTCAAAACAAGATGCATCCCATCGCCATGTCTGTTGGCCACCAATGCCGACAATCAAGACGAACAACAACAAAATTACGTGTACGGTGGGATGGTTTTCCTTTGTTGCTGTTGCCGCGATACCGTCTCGATAACTCGTGGGCGGCATGAGATATCCTGCGGAGACCCGGTTGGCTTTCGCGTGTTGCATCAAAATAGCCGAGTACACTACCTCGTGAGAATGCATCATACGAATGGCAGGCTGGCAGCTACACGTATTGTGAGGTGCCCGATGGCAAGGCCCGGCCGTTGGCATCTTCCTTCCGTACCACAGTCGATATCGCCCACACCCTAGGATGCCACCTCGAGCGTCCATGGACTTTTCCTACTACTTAGTTCTAGTCTACGTCTTGATTAGGCTCATAAGGTCTGATCAGAATCTCCCGCTTTCACATGAGTTTTTCGACACTCATCATCCGGCTTCCGCTCGAGTCACGGTACGTATCGCCGTCCACAGCCCTGACAGCATTCCGCATGATGGGTGACGATGTGGGCTGTGGGGTCTATTGTGCGCATGGGTGGATCAGCCTGGACCCTCGGCCCCTTGTCGCGCGTCCTGTGATGTCTTCACTACCGCCCGTGGCCTGCAGCAGTAGCTGGAGACTAAAGTCCCTCTGTACCCATGAAACAAGGTGCGAGACCTCTCGGGCTGTTCTTAAATGAAGTGTCATCCAATCAGGCTGCCGATCGTCGAGACCCCGGAGCTTGCAGTGACACGGGTGCTGACCCTGGCCGCGGTTCCAGCCACAAAGCTGTGAGTTTTGCCCCGGTCATAAGGGGAACATGGAAAGGCGGCCACGTCGCCAGCAACAGCAGGTAATCTGTGACGAGCTGCAACGATGATAGACAGGGTGGAGAGTTGGCATCTCTTCTGAAGAGGCAGATTCAATGCAGTGGCAGTACGTGTATTACCCTCACTTGGAATGTCATTAAAGCTATATACAGTACTTCGGTCTTCTACACGTGTAGACCACATAGCACCGACGAGAGACCCCGTTGGATGACAGCGGGATGTGTCGGGGATCGGCATGGGGTCCGTTTCCAGTTCAAGCGCCCCCCGAAGACAAGTAATCCATATTCGTAGTCCGTGTAGGGAGATATGTACTGTACCTTGGCGGCAAATGATGAGATGCAGATGTCCGTCCAACCATGCACCTCGGATGACTGACACGATGGAGAGGAGGTTCGAACAGGATCTGCAGATGATGCTCATCGATAGCCACAGAAGTACTCGTACTGAGGTGGTGTACTGTTTGAAAGCTGTTACCATGCATCCAGGAGATTGTCTACTTTTCTTTGTCCGGGACTTTGATCCAGCGGACTTCTACCTTAAACATTCTATCCTGTGAGACGTCAAGCCAGTACCGCTATTGAGAGAAGATTTCCAGGTTCACTTCGTCAACAATCGAGACGGTGAAGGCAGCAAGGGGAGTGTTTTGTTAGGTCTCAACGAACAAGGCACCTGGAGATGTTCTGCGCTAGCAGCGGGTCTAGACACGAAAAATAGAGTGCTCTGGTACGTACCTTTCCCGTGGTTCAGGGCCCTTTGTGGCAGCCGGCAGCCTCCCTTCTGCTGCTGGTTTTTAGTCGCTCGCCTAAAACAGCTGCTAGCGGGGGCGGGCAGCTCACTGGCACCACCCAAAGTGGCTCACTGCAGTCGTCTTGAACTTTCCCCATCTTCCAACCTTCAAATTCAAGATCAAACTGCCTTGCTGAAACAAACTCAAGCCGCCGTTACGTCTACCTACCTACGATCTCCGCGTGCGATACCAATTCCTACTAGGATACTATCTTTCTCTACCTTCCGTACTGTGCTGGATGCGACAATGAAGGAGCTTCTTGACTCGGATAGAGTCAACTATCTCGTTTGGAGGTTCGTTGTTTCTTCGTCTTTCCTGCCGGACCACGGGTTCTCAAAAGCCAACATGAAAATCCGGCCCATCGTGAGAGACATGCGCTGACAACATCCTCTTCTCACTTGTGTAGGTTCCTTCTAGAATCAAGTATGTGACATTGTTGACTTCCACCTTCGCCACGGTTTGTATAACTGTTTGTTGGTGCGCAAACTGACCGCGGCGGTTCGCTCCGCTTAGATTATCGCGAGACAGCTGCCAAATTTCAGAAAGAGTGGCACATTCAAGCACCTCACCGGCATTTTGAGTTTGCGCCTCACGTCAAAAACTACGCACTGGTCTCAACATTGAACAAGGGACTTGTCTATGAGGATCTTGAGCGCCAGTATGCCGAGTCTCGTCAGGTAAGGCCGCGATGTGTTGGTTTGATTGCAGCTGAGGCGTTGCATTTCTCGTGACAAAACGTGATGTGCCAGGGGTACGTACTGATGTTCCTGCGCCTAGGCTGCTCAAGATGTGCCGGCAACAGTCCAAGCCAGACCAACCGGGGTTTTTGGACCTTTGATTCCAGAGCCGGCTCACAGCGAGGAGGAGGAAGAGGAGGAGGACGACGACGACGACGACAACGATGATGGTGAGGACTCGGAGCCCGAAGAGGTTGAAAACTCACGGAAACGGCCGGTGGAGAGGCGAGCAGAATTAAACGGGTCGCCGGTGAAGCGGCAGCGACTCAGCAACGGCTATGGAGAGGCGGAATCAGGCACGGACGCCATGGAAATCGACAATGTGAATCCCGCCGAGGAACACAACAATGGCGCGTATCCGTCGCCGCTGGAAGCCGAGCAGGCCGCATCGCCAAATCCACGGACTGGCGGGCCGGAGCAGGGCACTCAAGTCGACAAAGTGCACGAGCTGGGCCAGGAAACCACCTTTCTGCGCCTTACGGGCAGCAGCCAGTCTGCTGCAACGTCTCCGGTGCGAGCTAGCGACAACCCTATCGTGCTGCAATGCGAGTGGAACCCGCGAGACCCGGCAATCTTGGCGGCTGCTGGCACCGATGCGCTAGCCCGCATCTGGACGGTTTCGCGTGCCACCGCCGCCCCTGAGGACACGGCAGATCACGTGGGGGGCGTCCAACGCCCGTACCACAACCTCGTCGAGGACGACGTCCCTCCAAGCGCTGGAGTGTCTGCCATGTCCTGGAACTGGGACGGCACCGCCATTGCCATCGCCTGGGAAATCAGCAACAAGGCGCGAATCAGCATCTGGTCGGCCGACGGTGCACACGTCCATCGCTTCGACGGCGTCGAACCGCCCGTCATCAAGCTCCGCTGGAGCCCCAACAACGTCCTCCTCCTGGGCATAGCCCCGGAGAATAGCGGCACACTGGTGACGGTCTTCTCGGCGACCACCTCCAACTCCATGTCCTACTTACTTGAGCGCCACAATCTGCACGAAGACGGTGCTCTGGATGCGACTTGGACGAGCGAGACCGAATTTGTCCTGTGTGGAGGAGACCTCCTGCTGGCACTTCGATGCACCGAGGACGGCATCGCACCCAGCCGCAAGTTCGAGACTCATTCCGACGAGAGTTTCTTCCAAGTGCAGTTCGACTGGAGATCCAAGCTTCTTGCGACGTCCAGCGAGAAGGGCACAATTGACGTGAGTGTCCTTTCAAGCGGCGCCTGTGAGTTATATGTGCTGACTGGCGGTTTGCAGATCTGGGACGAATCAGGCCAACGGAACACCATCGCAGCGAGTGCGCACCAAGAGACCATAACCTGTCTGCAATGGCAGCCTTTGCAAGCGAATCCCGCCGACGACGAAAGACTGATCGCATCGGGAGGCGAGGACGGAGCGCTTTGTATCTGGAATGCGCGGGAGACGGGAAGCCAGCCCAAGTACTTCATGGCCATGAAAGACCCGGTTGTGGCATTGGCCTTCACTCCAGACGGGGCGTTCATCGCCGGCGCCACCGCTCATCAGATCCTCATTTGGAAGGTTGGTGATCCGCAGATCCCGCGGGCCAGCTGGTCTCGGATGCCGCACCCTGGCTGGCTTAGCCCGCGCGTCACCGGGGAGCAAGAGGAGGAAGACCAGCATTGCCTCGGCTGGGATGTGACGGGTCACAGGCTAGCCTATGCTACCAATAGTCGGGTTAGTAGTATCCCTGCCAGCGTCTTACATTGCACATGAAAATCTGACCCTTCGTCTAGCTTGCTGTCATCAACTTTCGGTAGAGCCCGAGAGGTCCATGCACGACAGTGGCCATCAAGCCAGGAGCAGCGTCGCGTAACCTGACCCTTAGGAAGAAGCCAGAGCAGCCAAGGACCGACTCGCGGCCGGACAGCAGTCTGCTCCGCAAAGCTCCAAAGGCGGGATCATCCAGCATAGCTCAACACGGGGGTCCTTTCTAAGCCGACTGTCCTCACCGCGAGCGACCTCTCGCTCAACCTCGTCAGCTGCGCACACCGCGAAATAAGTGGAGTGAGATCTGTCTTCTAGCTTAAATGGTCATTCTTGACCTGACAGCGTCTGATGTCGATGAACCAGCGTTGTGCTCCTGTGCGACACCAGCGCTATACTGCGGATTGGGTACCGTACGCTCTCCACGACACCAGACCTTTGATGTCGGATTTACGAGTCTCTAGTCGAAGGGGACGTTATGGTCTCACCCAGAGTACTACAGGAAATGGTCCTCATATTTCTCTTTTGTTGGACGGCTTGACCCCTCAGGATAAAGCAATGAACTGGTCTGATAGAGGCCGGCGTCAAGATGATATGCATAAGGGGTTTTGGTCGGGTCTGTACTATATCACATGGTCGGTATGAGGCTAGTCACGGATACATGCAGCGATGAAATAGGAGTTTGTTGGCTTTGCGAGTATAGGCGCCAAAAGGGGTGTCTGTCTGAACATGTTAACAAGTACCACCAGAGTTCAATGGTTGATCAGCGTACGGCTTCTTCTTTGCGGACATTCCAGCCTTTGCCGAAGCTACATCTCTCCTGAACACATCGAGGCCATGGAGTTGCTCGGTTGACAGTCTGCATCTTTCTCGGTGTGATTTCTGAAGAGCTCATCGAACATGATCGTGTCTCAAGTAGAACACCATGATGAGAAGCCGGCTCATTTGCCCAAAGGCTAATATTACCAGCACCCTCGCTCTGAAACCATCAGGTAGTCAAATTCGGTATCTGTCCACCTCCTCTCACCCAGCATGTGCTTGCTTGGTGCCATGAATCGGTATATGTAGCCTCCTTCGTGGCATGTATAGCCTCCTTACCATGTTACCCCTGACCATCCCTCGAGTTTCTCACCCTTCAGCAACCCAACCTACCGGGGCATGCATTACCAGCTCTGACGTCTATTCTGGTGTTGTCCTGCCCGAGCTGGAGAGCATACGAGCCCTCACCCAGGCAGACTTTCCACACAATGATGTCGCCTCCGCGCTCAGTGCACACATACGCGGGCCCCGACAAAACATGCCCTAGAGCTAGGAAACTACCCTTGGAAGATTTCGTTCCTAAACTCTTTCTCGAGTTTGCCTTTCCGCACTTATTGCTATTCTCTTAAGCCTTGTTTGTGACTCTCTCGCTACCGTAGATTGCTTCTTAGTTTTCATCCCGACGACCCCTGTCTTGGTCAACACTGCAAGTCATAACAGGTGCGTTGTCTTTCTGGCATCTGTGCTGCACACATATACTGACATGAGAAGCAGACAACAAGACCATCTGGTACGAAGTGCTCCTCAGACGGTCGCGCCATTCACGCCTCCAAGAGCGTCTGATAGGTAGCTCCTCCCCCATCTCCGTCCCAAAATCTCATCCTCCCCACATCCTTCCCTTTCTGACCCCAGCCTGTCCCATGCTTTCCCATCCCGCCTTCTTCCAACTATCCCCCTCTTTCATACCCAGGAATCCACTAATACCTTCCCCTCGCAGATACCACCATCCCACCACAATGACTTCTGTTATCTACCTCCCCACCAACAACCATGGCTTCACCCACCGCCTCTGTTGTACCTGCAGCCAGATATCCACTGGCAACGACCGGGCCTGCTCCCACCCGACCTGCCCGGCCTGCACCTTCACGACGGACGCCAGCTTCCCGGCCCTCGACCCGGGACGCCCGGCCCCGGAGGGGTCGCAGTGCGAGACGTGCGGGGCCGTCCGCACCGTCGGGGACATCGTCATGGGCAGCTTCATCTTCTGCTGCAGCAGCGCGCGGGTCTAGAGGTTCTTCGACGGCGAGCGGCGGGACTACTTCGATGGTAATCCAGGGGTGGTGTTTGGGAGGGAGATGGGGGACACGAGGGGCAGAGGAGGGGGGTGCAGATGTGGTTGTGGAGTTTTGGGGAGGTGAGGAGAAAGTATCGGACGGGGGCGTGGGTGTTGAGGTTTGGGGACGCGGGGGTGGTGGGTTGGGAGGAGGGGAGGGGAGGGGAGATGAGTGTTGCGGAGCTGGAGAGGGAGGGGGTGAGGGCTTGTGTAGCAAGGAGAAAGGGGAGTGGTTGGTGAGGAGGATAGGAGGAGGTCGAGGGAAACAAGATTGCGGTGCTTGTTGTGGCGACATCTTGTTGCTGGCGAGCGTTGCTAGGGAGGAGTGAGGGAGACGGAGTGATTCTGAAGACGGCTGTGGGACCAGACTACTTTACAAGCGGTTACGGTCTAGACAAGCGTATGAGGATAATGTATAGTATATCGATTATTGATTCTTTATCAGATCGTCTCGTTGCCGAGAAAGGAAGGCCACTCGTGTCAGGTCCAATGATATGTCCGCCGTGGTGAAGCTGGGCGGTGCAGACTTGGCTACTTGACATGCCGCCATTCCCAACCAAGCAAGGTACGAGTCTCACTCCAGCTGAAGAGACATGAACTCGGACGTGAAAAGCCTCCATTCAGGTCGAGGTCACCGTAGTAAAGAGTAAGTGCCCAGTATCTTTACTGCAGGAAAGCAAACATAAAAGCCCTCGAGTCTCCGGAAGTAGAGGCAGCCTCGACACCAGCACAGAAGTCTATCAGCGTCCGTCTAAGACTAAGGTCCCCTTCTTCACTTCATTGTAATGGCGGTGCTATCCAATGCGCAATATTCGTGGATATCCGTCCATCCACCCCTTGGATTGACAGTCAAATTGCCGCCATTGCTTGGAACACAAGAACGAGCGATGCGGGATATGGGACGACCTCACTACCCGAACAACAGGGTCGTCTGTACAGCTCAGTATAACCCGACCAGCAGCACAAGTAACCTTGGGGAGAATATCATGCCGAGCCATTACGCAGGCCACGAACTGTATTGGCATCGTCACATGCTGCCTTGCTTTTGGATCTTAACCAAAGGCCACAAGTCAGACGCCTTCAGTCTTCCGACGATCGGGGCCTTCGCACAAGGCGAAAATGACCACTAGCGACACACCAGAAACTGTGCATAACAGACAAACAAGCGCCTCCGCCAGACCTAGTATGAGTCAAGGTCATCGATGATCTAGACGAACATGTGATAAACCTGCAACAACTTGTGTCCGCGGACCAGGCAGGGCATTTTGCAGCGAAAGATAAGACAAAATGGAGGGTGAGGCCTCTCCTTCCTAGCACATTCCCCGACCTCAGCTTGGACCCTGGCGCTGAACGGGCCAGGCATCATGATTGAATCTTGCGATCCCGGTCGCTGCCGCGGAAGTTTGAGAGGGTGGCCCAAGCAAGATCTTCCGTTCGGCTGTGCCGCTGTCCCGCCGGCAAGACGCCTGGGGTCGTGCTGACAGATGAGCAGAGCACCTGGGTTCAATTTCAGCCTCGACTGAGGCTGAGCATTGGTCCATGCCGGTGTACTTGAGCCACAAGCGGCGCCTCCGATAGTGTTCGGCATTATGGTACTACTGCGCATGATGTACCGCACTCAGGATCCGACTCCATGGCAACCACGACCCGAGGGACCTTTGAAGCTGGGAAAGAGACAGCAGAAGTTGCAGAACTAGGCGCACACCCGGGAGTTGTAGGACTTCTGGACGCCTTGTATGTACGAGCAAGGGTTTGCAGGACTTTAGATTCCAAAAATGCAACTTCAAACAAATCCTTATTACGCGTCTATCTATGGGAAATGGATCACCACGGGGTGGATGACTGCGATGGGTGGTACAGCCGAGCCCCTGGGAAGACGATGAGGACATCATTGACGATCATAGGGCTGTATGCGCGCCAGACGCCGGCGGGGGCAAGCCGCAAACCCCAGAGAACGGTCACTGGAGCCCTCTCGAAGCACAGGCCTCCAAGTGGTTGGCGTCACACGCTAGAACCGACGCACAGCGACTGATCGTCCAGTGGCTTCAAAGATCGCGCCTAATTCTCAACCACCACCCGACTGCTAATACTATTCTACCGTCACACCTTCCATCAAATAATTCCAGATGGGACGGATTCTCCCTCCGGGAAGAGGATATCTCCACGCTGTCGTGGGAGTTTGCAGCCCAATATGGCCCCCATTACCTCCCTCTGGGATGCCTCGAATGACCTCAGCCTTTTGAGACAGCGGCTGCGCAAAGCTCGTGGACGATTTTGACACACTTGACGGGGGTCATCCGGAATGTCGACTAGGACTCTGCACAAGGCAGCAAAATTCGTCCCTGTCCTGGCAGCTGGTCCTCTACCAACTGCCCACATTCAATGGCCTGCTCAGTGGTAGCCCACTAAGCTGAAGCGAAGATACATTAACCATCCATTTCAGACACCCCGGCTGGATCTTACTACGCCTCGACCCGATTATGCCACACAGTTAAGTGTATCTCATCTTTGCTCTGCTGGGACTTGTACAGTTCCCTTTCCATGGTCTTCACCGGGGTTGGAGTCAACCTAGCGGTGGCCATGCCGAGGAGCCTCGTGCTCTTTCTGTCCCAGTTCCTCTCCCGGCAAGTCCTCTTGTCCCACACACCACACCTTCTCACCTTGCAGCGGGTGTATGAGTCCCAGCAATGGACGGAAGAGAGCTGCTGCATGGGCTTCCGCTCTTAAGCAAGCCCCCCCCCCCCCCCCGTTCCTCGGGAGCATAGCCTTGTCTCTTCTGGCTATTTCCATTCGCCCATCAACACAACTGTCAACTCTAAACCTTGCATATTCCCAAACGGCTCTGAGTTCGTTGACCCTCCCAACCTTCTTCTGACCAACGGCCTTTCTATCCGAGTCCGTCGTGTGAGTCTGCGCAGTCTTTGTTCATCATCGACTTATAAAGACCAACGGCCCCACCCTATCCCTCCCGCCCATCTGTGACTGAGCTCCGGGTATATATCCTCAAGCAGTAGGCTCCCTACAGTCTCCTTCCATCTACCCTTGCATCACTTCTACCCGCAAGAATACCAGCACTGAACCCAACTTTGACACGCCAGTGGGGCTTGAAGTCAGCGCCCTCGAAGCACCAAGAAAGAAAGGAACAAAAGACGACGCGGATCGTATGCCCGGCCATCGCATCATCGTCGAGAGAGACCGGCACGGGCAGCCTGTGCGGATCATCCGCCGGCACTCAACATCACACCACGGACATCATCACCACCATCACTGGGACGACGAGCGCGCAGACATTACCAATGGGGAGCTAGCCAATATGAGGGAACGAGAACGCCTCCTACTGGAGGCAAACGATGCCTTTGCTCGCGAAAACCAAATCCTTAAGGCCAACCTCGAGCAGGCCGAGCGGAACATCCGTCACCACCTCCGTGTGGAGGCACAACTTCGGTCCAACGTCCAGAGCCTAGCCGTCGAGAATGGGGACCTTAGAAGGTCGCTGGAAGCCTACCAGAACATCGAGCAGCGGCATCAAGCAAAGACGACGGAGCTACGACACAAGACCACTCGGCTGGAGAACGAGAACGAGGGCCTGCGGGGACGGATACGGCAGCTCACGAAGGACTTGAGGGATGCATTGGATGACCGGGTTCGGAGCCTCACGGAGGAGGTTACCAAGTGGAGGCGACGATGGGAGGATCTGGACCGCCGGTATGCGAAGATAGGCGTCAACCTCGACGAATACATCAAGGAAAACCACGAGCTCAAAGACGAGAATGCCATACTGCGCAGGCAGAATGACAGCTACAAGAGCATCCTGAGGAGGCACCACCTGATCTAATGGCCCACGGTCGAGCCGGGATCACGAATACGTTTACCCTTTTCCCCAGCTTCCATACGCATGATGGACGAAAGGAATTATTGGATCTTTCACTAAATATTGCCATGTTTGTTTTTTCCTTCCTCTTTTCAACTACATCTTCATGTACATTCTTCTAGAATAGATCGTTTGGGTTGTGTCACGGGTTATTCAGAGGTCATGGGCGCGGCACTCTATGGTGATAGGGTTAGGGTTACCCCCGATGTTATGTACTATCAAGGACCGGCAGTCCTTCGCTTCTTGCCTTGTCGAATGCTGCAATTTGCAGCAAATACTCAGCACAAAATAGACTTCTTCAACCCAATCACTTGCAAACATCTGCTGATGACTCGTGAGGCCACGCCTGAGCAAAGGCGCTGTCAGGCCGTGAAGTCTCCTGTTTCCAGCAAGGTCATGTGAATCACTCCCGCTGACTCTCCTTCAAGACAAGATCAACTACCAGCTGTCCAGCTTTCGGTCTTTGTCTAGAAGCGCTTTGGAGAGGCTTGGAGCCTGGAACATCTTATCCCCACATGGCGAGCTTAGTAGATGATGGTCAACCACCAGCTGACATCGCGAGGCTCGGCTGGTGGCAAGCGTCAATCCTAGACCCGAAGCTGAAGATGAAGCTCACATGTTTCCCCCTCCCCGCGCGCATACACATTCAAGCCACTATCAGGGTAATGGAAACTACCGGTCCCACCCAGGTTGCAAGTAATTGCTTTGTGAGTCCGGGCAGGCGTTTACATCTTGGATCTGTCTGGACTAAATGCCAATGCAAGGTTCCCGATCTGGACTCGTACATGTACAGTACAATACAATGGACCGGTATGTACATTGCTACTTGCGCAAAGAATGCGCACCGCTATCGCGTCTGGAAAGACAGAAGTTGATATCAAAAGGGCACGTATGCATTACCCTATTTGTAATCCTGTTAACATTGTTATCCACGTGCGATGACGGAAACAAGCTACACTCTAAGGTAAGTATGTTTAGTCCGTATAACGGATCGTGACGAATGCTGTCGTTGCGCAGTGCGCATTGGCTGGACACAAAGGACCGGGCCGCCGCCGCCAGGAACACCAGTTCTGGGTACGCCCAGGGACGCGTCTTCCAGATTCTCATCCGTTGCTGTTACGTAGAGATAGATTCTTGACCACTTCGTAGGGCTGCAAAAGCCTACATGCGTACGTCTGCATGCCTCGCATGACATCGCATCAAGCGGCGCTGATAGGCGCATTTGGGGAGATACAGGATCGTATGGCAGACACACCCGTGCCGGGCGTCGCGAATCCGGCCAACTCCACGCCGTCACCCACGGCAGAGATAGTCAGGACTTCAGCTCGGTACTGGTAGGTAGGCCAAGGATGCTAAGAGCTTGACAAATCCCGCAACACCAACCGGAGAGCCCAGTTTCTAACCGATGAAAGACAGCTGAGTAACGGCTACGTATGCAGTGGTCGTGATGATGGAAGAGCTCATGACTGACAGACACCAGACGGTTGAAGGATCGTTGTGCATCGGTAGGCCGGTCGCCTAGCCTTGGCGGAGGCCACTTTAGCGGTGTGGCTCATGCTGGAGATCGTCAAGCCGTCAAGCCGTCAAGCCACAACCCAAATGCACGGGTCCAGGAGACCAAGGACTCGCAGCCAGCCCTGATGGTGGATTCCTCCGACCACCACATCCTCCACACTGCCCTCAGGATACCACAGCATGCACAGTACCGTACCTTAAATACGAAAGGATCAATGGATGGCATACCAAAATGGTATAATTTGACCTGATTGTTAGGTCTAAAATCTGCATTGCAAGACGCTAGCCCGACCGTGAGCTATAACTCTACCCCAGAATGTCGGCACTGAGGTGAGGAGGTGACTCACAGTTTCCATACCCCTGTCCGTCAGTCGCGGTCTCCCACATAGAAACCCAGCGTCGACCGCAAATAGGATGCAGGCACTGACCAAGTCTTCCAGACCTCCAATTGGGCCGTCGCTCCAAGTGACAGCGACCGCATTGGGGAAGCTGGCCCTGAAACAAGACACACAATGCCGGTTCGCCAGGCAAATGGCGAACCACACGCGCTCGAAAAATAAGCTCACAGTTTCCCCAATCGCAGGGGCGGGACGACCCTGTTGTCGCTGCAAGACTGGATTTTCGGTGAAGCAACCCGACAATAAGCTCTTTGACATCAGGTTTTCTGTCAAGATGGGACGCCTTGGAGAATGCCGCGTCAGGTTGTCATGGCTCAGCCCCATTGAGCCAATGAGGGGTAAGACAAGAGGGACCGCACGGCTGGAATGGATGTCGCGAAACATTATTGACATCCGACACCCCAGAGGCGAGCTTTTGCGGATGCGAAGAGTCTTTTGAGGAACGTCCCTTTGGAACATGAGGGAATCGAACGGAGTTCCTGGGGGACCCTATTTCTCCAAATCTGGCGACGGGTGGACAAGGGCAACAAATCGGCAGACGGCGCGCGCTGCCTGGACAATGATGACTCGACGCTTGCAACGAGCTACAGGTATCGCAGTTCGTCGCCGTACCGCTACATGCCTTTCACCTTGCACACCACCAAGCCTGCGTTGCCTAGGCATCCGGGCTCTCACTTTCTGCAGGCAGTCGCTGATATCTCCCCATTCCATTATACCCTGGGGAAGATGTGTTTGGTCCTGTACCTCCAGAAGGCAGCAACCGCTCATTAAGCAGACAGATGTCTAGTCACCGACTAGACTAGGCGGCTGTAATAAATATGCTCGGGAAGTATCTCGACTGAGACCGACGGTAAGGCATTGCTGTTCTCCTTCTCCTTCTCCTCCATCTTTCACCTTCAATTCTTGCCCAACTTCAGCAATCCCCTTTTATCTCTTCCTCCGTTTCATTTCAGGAGGGAAAAAACTTTTTTACTTCCCCGTGCGCAAGCAGGCTCAAGGGACAATCCTGTCCAGTTAAGGCCCGGCTTGTCTTCTTATAGCCTTTTTCGGCCCTCACTCGGTTAGGCTCCAACGGGTGAAAGAGAGGCACTTATTATTCTCCCCTTGAAGCCCAACCAAGGGGTAGCAGAGAATCCCAGTTCAACCCCCCCCCCCCCCCTGCTCTGTCCTCTTACACTGCCATCCCCACAGCCTCGCGGAGCCCTCCCCTTCGCCCAATTCGTCCGACTCTCTGAGCTGGACGTCCCATTGCCCTCTTATATATCTTGTTCGGGCACCGCTGCAGCTCGTTGCATTACTTGCCACGGTGTCTTGTCAAATCAGCATACAACACATCTTTCTGCGCATTTAGCCTTCTCGCCTTACCCAGAGTCCACATAGCCGACGCTCGCCCGTCCGGCAAGATGTCCTCCAAGAACGTCAAGTTCAGCGACTCGGACACGAGTGGGTCACGCACTTCCTCACATGCCTCCTCACACGTCTCGTCACATGCCTCCCACAAGTCGTCAAGAGGCCACCGGCGGAGCGATTCCGAGTCGCTGAGCGACTACGACAGCCGGGGTCCGGTTCCCGATGGTACATTCTCATCTGCCGAATATGCGCAACAGCGATTAAGGGATGCGCTACACTCTGCCTGCGCCGAGCGAGACCGCTGGAAGGACAAGGCACATGAGCTCGACGAGAACCTGACCAAGGCGCGCAAAGACCTGAACCAGCTCGAAGCGCAGTGGCGCGGCATATTCGAGCGCAACGAGGTCATCGAGCAGGAGAAGAAGAAGCTGCACTCCGAAAAGAAGGCGCTGCAAGAGGACAAGAACAGCCTCCTAGATGAGAATGCGCAACTGCGGGAGAGACTGGCGAAGCTCGAGAAGAAGCTCAACCGAGCAAGCGGCACCCCGCCGTCAAGCTCCATCAACCTGAACAGCCCCGAAAAGCCCAAGATCCACCGTAGCAATAGCCGCTCTCAAAGAGATGCGCCCCGGGAGAGGCCCATCAGCCAAGCCGAACAAGCGGAGAAGGATAAGGCGCGCCTATCCAAGCGCTTCGAGCGCAGCGACGAGAGCAGCGATGGCCGGAGCGACGGCACATCCAAGACCGAACGGCGGAGGCGGCGCGAGAGCACCACCTACATCGAGCCCATGGGACCGCCCGCCGCTCGGCCAACGGCTTCCGTTCCACCGTCTCCCACCCGACACTTCCCTACCTACACGACCTCACCCACCTACGCGCCGCAGTACGCCAACGTGCGCGAGCCCGTCATGTCGTCGGTTCCGCGATCAGTGAAGTCGCCCTCCAAACATTCCTCGGCCATCCACCCCAGCGTGCTGGTGCAGTCGCCGCAGTACCACGAGTCGCCGTTCCATCCCGACGAGGACGGCGGGTACTTTCCGCATCCGCTTCCGCGCGGCGGTAGGTGAAATGCCGCGGCGCAATGGATGACGGCGTGTCAGCACTTCCCGACTTACACGACGCATGGCACCGCTGCCAAACACTTGCGACGCACACGACGCAGCTGCACCTGAAACGGTGCGACCAAAAAAAAAAACCCGAAAAAATCACACCTGCGATACCCCGGCTTTTCCTCGTTCCCTTTTGTCTTCTTGGAGTTCAAGGCCATCCTGTTTCTAGATGCATCTCATACTCTGGGATTGCGGGACACGCGCAAGCGAAATCCTTTCTTAGTTTTTTCCCAGCCGAGCTTTCCTCCTTGCTCTCCCACGTTCTCAGCGAGGCCTCCTCACCAATTAGCCACCTCTGGCTGGTGGCGCCAAGAACCCGTGCCGCAGGTCCAGGAACCCTCCATGCAGCGCCGCCCCACTGGGTCGGCCGCAGCTCTGTGGGCTGTTCATGATGCTGGTTGACGTTGCTGGCTTCTCTTCTTCATTGAGCAGCAGTCGGTGTCGCGGTGATGGGAAGGAGCTGTTATTATTACTTTTTTTGACATCTTTCTTTTCAGTATGGGTATCATCACTGGGATGTGTACGATTTCTAGCAAAGGATGATGTATGTGACGGATGATGTGCATGGAATCCAAAGTATATGGGATGGAATACCATGGGAAGGACAGCGGGATGGAGATAGATAGAGGATAGACTTTCCACGGCAACGGATTTCTGTATACCAGGGCAAAGGGAACAGCGCCTGTTTCGGTAGCTGGGGGAAAAAGGACGAAGGTCAATTGAACTGTTGGAGTAACATCTTGTCTCGACTCCGAGCATTGACTGTTCAAGTGATACATCAGAGCGGCCGTCCTCTTAGACTACGACTTTGGATACGTCGTGATACCGTAACCCACACAGCTGTCCTCACCGAGCTCAAGTCAATGCGCTCAAAGACACTGCATCGAGTTCAGTAGCAAAGTAGCCGGAACGTATGCCAATGAAGCCAGAGGTCTATTTCCTCCTTCAAGGCACCCCTGAACATTGGCACTACAGAGCCATACCAGCCATTGGTTCTGATGCAAGCAGTGCTTATCAAGTGCTACTCGTCTCCTAGTCTTAGGGCCTCCGGTAATATCCCGAGCTCTTCCGCCCCCGCTCCGGAAGTCTGATCAAGACCATCGCGGACACAGCACAGCTCCTCCGTCAAATATCGACAACCACCCTCAAACCTAGAACTCACATCCTAGATTCTAGGCGGCACCAGACGCAGAAGCCTGCCCCTTCTTACCACCACCTCCACCTCCCGCATCCTTACCACCGCCACCCCCGGACGGCGCAGAAGCAGAAGGCGAGTCCTTCCTATCGCCCCCTCCGCGCCCGCGCCCTCCTCTCCGCCTGCCGCCGCGCTTCTCACCCGACGCAGCGGCACCGGCAGCCTTATCCTTCTCTGTTCCTCCAGAGGTAGCAGCAGAAGCAGGCGTGGCGGGAGCAGAAGTATCACCCCTGCCTCCCTCCGCAGCCTTCCCGTCAGTCAGCACAGCCGGAGCACCAGGTGCACGCGCACCCGAACTGGCGCCCGCAGCAGCAGCAGCAGCAGGAGTAGCAGCTGCTGCCTTATCCTTCCCGCCTCTCCTCCCTCCACCTCCGGCTCCTCCTCCACCTGTTACGGCGGCCTCCTTATCCCGCCGCTCAAGGACAACCACGTTGGCCCCGCCCTCCCCAACAGGCACGGGACTGGCGGCAATCGCTTTCTGTAGCGCAGCCGCGTCCGAGAAGTCCACGTAGGCGAACCCTTTCCGCCTGTCGATCTCGACCGTCTTCACGTCCCCGAAGGCCGACATCGCCGTCCGCAGCAGCACCTCCGTCACGCCCTGCGACGGGTTGGCGTGCTTGATGAAGGCGCGGGTGGCGCCCGGTGTTGTCGACGTGCCGGGGGAGGATTTCCTGGGCTGCTGCTGGGTAGCGGGTTTCTGGGAAGAGGAGGAGGCGGGGGTTGGCGTAGCGGCCTTGGGACCGATGGGTGGTTGTTTTGTGACGGGAGAGGGATTTGGCGTGGGGGACGGCTTGGACGCGCCGGTATCGTCTTTCTTTTTGAGGAGGATGACGGGCGTCTTTTCTGGTGCTGAGGATGTAGTATCGGCAGGTTTGTCGGTCTTGCCTTTGGCGCCCGCGTCGTCACCGCCTCCTCCGCGGCCGCGCCGGCCCCTACGCCCGCTCGACGAAGATGTCGCTGCGCTGTTTGCCGCTGGTGCCTGGCCCTGGGCCTTGGGCGCAACGGGCGTGGTGGGACTGGCTGTCGTAGGAGAAGCTGGAGCAGGGGCGGACGTCGATGCCGAAGCGGGGGCCTTCTCGGCGGCGGCCGCCGCAGCCTTGGCTTCCGATTCGGCCTTGGCGGCGTCGAGGCGGGCCTTCCTATGAGCATTGCCCGGACTAAGGCCAAGGTCTCGTTGGAGGATCCGTGCCGCCGCCGCAATGCCTGCTCTACGGCTCTTGCTGGCCGCTTCGTCACGCTGTGTCTCGCCCTTGCTGTTTTGTATCTGCGTAGCAGCAGTCTTGGCCGCCTCGACGGCGGCATCTGTAGCAGCTTTCTTGGTGAGGATCTTGACTGTCTCCTTAGGTTTGTCGCTCGCCCTCTCCTTACCGCCGCCCTTCTTCGACTCCTCGGCCTTGGCCTTCCCCTGGGAATCGTGCCGCGCGTGCTTTGCGCTCTTCGCAGCCGCTGCCTCCTTGACTTTGCTAGCCTTCTTCTCCCTCAGGCTCTCGATTAGAGGCGTGGACTTTACCTTGCCCGGCTTATCTGCCTCCTCGTCCGCCGCGTTCTGCTCGTCACCACCCTCCTTCGGCGGTGGGTTCGCGAGGCTCTCTAGGAACGCCATAAATTCCGGATCCTGGTCGATGGTGCCCTGTCGTCCATCGGTGCGACGCTTGCCACTGGGAATCTTCTTATAGATGGAGAACTCGACGACCGGCGGCCCGACGAGCGAAGGACTGGTGAAGGACTCCTTCGCGTCTTCCCAGGTCGCGGTGCGGACGGCGTCGGAGAGGGGTACGAGGTCGTCTTTGCGAAGGACGTGGAGGTAGGCTCGGGAGGGTTTGGATGGTTTGGCGGGACTGTAAAGGCCTGTTAGAATGTTCTCCGTAGCAATCTTTGCCGTGCTACATTTGACTTACTCTGTCGAGATCTTGCCCTTCTCGTAACGGTACCAGCCGACTTTGCCGTTCCCCGACTTCCAGGTATCTCCCAGTATAGCACTGAACTCTTCCTCAGTCAGTCCCGGTGGCAGTCGGCGAATCACGACCTTCTCGCCCTCGACTGGTGCTTTGGCCTTCGATGTCTTAGAAGAAGGATCGGCGCCCGACTGGCTGGAAGTGACTGAGTGATTGCCGTTCGTCTTGCGCAGGATCTGCGGCGACGCCATTTCGCCGGACGTCGATATTGAACACCCTGGTTATCACAAGCAGATGCAGACGTTATTGCTGCTTTCTGCGCATGGCTGGGGCTTGGTGTGGAAGGTTTGAATTGGGTCTCGGACAGTCCTCCTGGTAGTCGCAAGAGCACTGGCGCAACTGGGAATAGTGTTGAAGGCCGAAAGCCAGAGGACGTGGTATGTTCCCGTTCTAGTCAACAGGAGTAAACGGTCGGTGAAGGCCCCGTCAGACGATATGAGTCGAGTCTCAAAGTTAAAGTGATGTCAGTCACCGGAGAGTCTAGTCTAGACGGGACCTCTAGACATAGAAGCCAATGCTCTGGTTAAGCTGCAGCCGCACCCCACCGCGATTATCACCGGCGGCACTAATAGTCGCGCTGCCCCACCAAGTTTAGATTTAGACCCAGTGCTGCCGGTGTAAGAGCTACCCTACAAGGCTACAGCGGACTAACCGCTCCCAAACTTCTTCCTGCCAAACCCCAGCATATGCACTCCAAGGCTGTCCACAAACGAGCCAAAAGCACTCTCAAAGACGACAACAGGTCCTTCAAGCAATTCTCTCGCCGCATTTGCATCAACAAAGGCGACAAAGTGCTTCCTCGCCTCTCTTTCCAACTTCCTCCCCTCCCGGTGCCGCCGGGTGACGTTCATCTGCGGGATAGTGTCGAAGTAGTCCAAGTCCCTCGTCTCGGTCCAGCTGTATATCGACGGCTGGCTGACGACCTGACACCGCTTCTCCCGCATATAACGCTCGTACGGCAGGAGGGCGTCGCGGAATCCGTACTGGCTGCCTGCCGGGTCGACCATCCATTCCTCGCCGGACGGGAGGGTAACCTTCAGCAGCGTGTGCGGGCAGTTGATCGCGGGCGGCTCGGGCATGAGTTTCGTCCGGAAGGTCGGCTCGCCGACTTGCAAATCCAGGATTTCGATGGTTCGGGCTGTCCCTGCTTGGGTAAGTGTTTGATTTCGAGGTGATGGTTCTGGGTTTGCCCCTACCAGTCAGGACTTTCTTCGTTAGACCAGATAGCAGCGCCATAGCCGTTGTGCATTGGTTATTCGTAAGAGCGGCCTCCTTGTGCTCCTTGTTATCCACGAGATGACTGGGAAAGAGGCAGTGAGAGCGCCGTGGCATCGGGGTTTTTTGGAGTATGAGCATTCCGTTCTTAAACTCGATTTTGCTCAACTCCGGATTGTAGATCGCTTCTCGGTACGCCAGCAACGCCGCCTTGAGTATTCTTGCTGCCCGGAGCAGCTTCCGGCGCAGCTGTAAGTTCCGGCACAGCTTCCTGTGCGACGGCCAGTGAGATCTCTGACAGTCAGAATTGCAGTAGACCACGCCGGCAGAGTCAGTTGGCCGGTACTCTGGCGCGTCTAAACAGCCCGAGCACCTCATCGTAGCCTTGGTATGACAGTTGGCACATTCTGTCAGTGTAAGTACCATCGCGGGAGGGCAAAGCATTGTCCGCTACCTGCTGGGCAATGGGGTCCTGACGAGGTTGCTCTTGAGAGAGGGGACTGTGGCAGGATATCTGATAGTCTGATCGTTGATAGCATTAGGCACAATCGAGGAGGGGATGCTCGCAGCCCGATTCACGTTGTACGACCGTCAAGAGCAAACACGTGCCGCCACCAACGAAAAGATCGCACCATATCTACAAATTTCTAAGGAACGAAATGTTTTCCCAAATCATGGATATCTAAGATACGGACTACTCGTAGTCGTACCAGTCATCATCGAAGCCAACCCCTATTGCCCAGCCCTCATTTCCAGTCGCCGATTCGCCATTACCCCCTTACACCAAAGACAGAATCCAAGAGTGACAAAACCTCCGAAGGGAATACATCGCACCACCTCAAACCTCGCTTCATCAACCACCGTACACCCCAGCCTTTCCAGTTCCCGGAACTTCGTTTACCGTCTCGCGATCCCAAACTCCATCTCAACCATACTGTCCCCCACCCCCTGTCCCCAGTCCTGACCCTGCCCTCCCCGCCCGCGGATCTTCTGCCCGACCCACCCGCCAGGCATGACCGGCTCGGGGCTAGGGCTGGGACTCGCCCCGTCAACGACGATGACCGGCGTCTGCACCGGCCTCGCGGGAAGAGCCCTGTTGGGCGGCGGGCCGGCGGGAGAAGTGGGCGCGCTGACCGCGATCGGTGAGACGAAGGAATGAGTTGGGCTCGCGGGAGATACTAGATCCGGTATGACGAGCGGTGCATCGTGCGGACGCGGGGGACGGGTGGGAGACGTTCGCGCCGCCGGCGGCGGAGGCGGAGGAGGTGGAGGAGGGAGGGAGAGGAGAGACACCGTCTCGTTGCGGAGCGAGGAGAGGGAGATGGAAGGGCCGCCGGCTGTGGAGATGGTTGATTTCGTTGAGGGGGCGAAGGTCGACGTCGAGCCGAGGCTCCCGCGGTCGTGGTCGTGGAGGTAGGCTGGTGCTGGCGGGAGGGGAGAGAGAGGCGGTGGTGAGGAAGATGGAGTAGTCGGGGGCGCGTAGATCTTGGGTGTGCGCTCGTGCCGTGGGATGAGGCGGTTGGTTGTCGGACTGCAGATAGGCGAGGAGGGGAAGACAGCTTGGCCGGCGAAGTAGATTGGGTTCAGGGGCGTTAACGGCGGAGACGGAGAACGCGATTGCCGGAGAATGGACGGGAGAAACTTCCTGTCGCGGAGGCGGAGGGGAGGGGTGAGTGGTGGCCGGGTTGTTGTTGGAGATGGGATCAGAGGTGTTGTTGGCGAGCCTGGGGGTGGATAGTCGCAGGGATATCTGATGCGGCTCTTGACGGAGTATAAGTTGGACTCCTTGTGCTTCAGTTGTCGGCGACGGAGCAGGAAAAGGGCGAGACAGATTATCAAGAGGACACCCAGGGCTGAGCTCAGGGCGATGGCCACTTTGGTCCCAGTTGTGAGCGGACTCTCTGGGTATTGCGGGTTAGGCGAGTCTGAGAGAAGGGGATCGGTTTGCGCCGCGGCCGGAAGATCGGTGGTCCCGGTTGTCTTGACTGGCACGGGCGCGCCGCTCTGCGTAGCGAGCATTGTGCTTTCCCAGGTGGAAGTGTGTGCTTGATCGGCTCCGGCGGCGGCCGAGGCCTGCGCCGGTAGGTGGAGGTTGGCACATAGTGCTCCTGAACCACCGTCCACCTTGTTTGCGTCCATGACACATTTGTAATCCGTGGGTGGCGGGCCTGGATCGAAAACCGAGTGGTAGTCGATGCTTGGGCAGATCAGTAGGGCGCCTGAGACCTATGGCTCGAATACAGACCAAGGAAGAAAAACAGGCCCTGAACCAAACTCACTTGTTACATGTATTGATGATCCAGTTGACGTTCGCTGCATGGAAGGACTATCAGTCCCGGGGCCAAGCACTGACTGGTAGAGCCTGCGGAACAACACGTAACTGAATACTCACGATCTTGCCCTGCTGGTACCTGCTGATCGATGCCTACACCGCAGTACGTTGAGTCACACCAGTACAGCCGCCACAGGTCCTGGCTCGGCCCTTTTGTCGTAAGCTTGGTGCACACGGTGCTGAACGTCTTGCTGTAGTTGGCTGAGACAATCTCGAGAAACTGAGTCTTGCAGTTTTGCAGACACCTAATAGGGTCGTGACTATGGGAAGCCAAACTGCTATCGTCGTCCTTCTCCCACCCACCGTTCTCCTTCACCTCGGTTTTGTTGAAGAAGCAGTCGCATAAGTCGCCTTCGAGTGTCCACCGGCCCAGCGACTCAATAAGGGGTAATGTGCTCATCTCGTCGGCGTCTGGCGTGCAGATAGGTCCAGCGTGGAGTGTGTATCGAGAGGCATATTATAGTACTATCCACAGGTCAAGATCCGTCCTCAAGAGCATTGACCAACCAGACAGTCCTGACCTATGCTGCGAAACGAGTGTAGAGGCCGGGGGCGTCAACGAGTGTGTCCTGGGCAAACAAACAGCACGACCTGTCTCGGTCCGGGTCCGAGGCTGTTTGGCGACGGGTAGCAAAGTGCAAGGGCCAAACAGGTGTGAAAACCGACGAGTCGCATCCGCCGTCGAAGGTTTTTCTGGGGACGACGAGAGACCACGTCTCCAGGTCCGCGTTTCTACCTATATAGACCACAAGAGCTGTGCGATCATAAGAGCGTCTTCCGCCCCTAATTGATGCCAGGACGCTGGCGTGGCAACACAACAGCCGCAGCACACCACGGAGAAGAGGGCCAGACAAGGAGGGTCTGTGGGATGGAGAAACTCTGAGGTGGGGATGACGCGCCACCTGGCCAAGGACTCTGCGTGTTACACCGTCGCCATGCATGAGTTCGTCCCGACGAGAATGAGACTCTCGTATGAGAGCGGTGCCGAGATGGGCTAGCGATCGATGGGACCCCCTTGCCAGATAGAAGGTTCAGGAATCTGCGGGCATCCGAGGAGGCCTGGCAGAGACAAAGACGCCCTGCCATGAAAATCCAGCACAGCCTGCAGGCGCCTCTCAGAGAAGCCATGTGGACTGCCGTGTGGCTGCACAGAAAGCGAAGGAAGAAAGGGAAGAGGCCTTCGGAGGGATTACTCGAGTGGTGTCTGTGCATCGCCGGCTCCATGGCAGGTCGGCCAGGACCGAGAGTAGCGGTATGAAGCCATTGACAAATAAGACGGCATGCCACGTAGATCCATCTCAGACAAAATGGAGTTAGGAGGATAATGCTGAGACCAGTCCATCTCAAACAAGCACACGATGAGGGAAGAAGATGGGGTTAGAGGCTCTGGTTGGCTCCTCGCTCACCTTGCAAACAAGATTCCGTGTCACGGGACGGCCCTTTTCCACAGGCACTGTAGTCCTCCAGACGTAACGACTAGACGGAAAGCCAGCTCATGAACCCGGGAGACTGGCCTATCGGCACCGAAACGCTGCTTACCGAAGACTTGCTAGCTCCAAAGCTCCGCAGTAGTCAAGCCTGGCCTGGCGAATAGTGAAGCTGTCGATGACATTTCTCATGCTGGAAGGGTGTACTTGATCACGGTTGTGGTCATTCCGCACTGTTGCATGGTGACTGTCAAGATGAAGCGGTGAATATTGTCTGGATAAGCGAAAGCGAGCCGTCTGCAGGGACGAAGGCATCACGGTCCAATTGGACTCATTGCCTAGGCGAACCGGTACACGCGAGGAGGTTGTAGGACCTGATTAGCATCCTGTTGACTGCGCAGGAGTACTGCCGTGCTTTGTGTCCATACATATGCTGGACCTCCCCTCGAGTTCCCCCGGTCTGCTTTCTCGTTACTCTCAGGAAAGCAGCTCATACTTGTCCGGGCCAGTAGCAGAAGTCATGATAAGAGTCCTACCTGCCGGCAATGTCACAGACACAGTCACTGGGACCGAGTTCTGCACCAGATATGGTCAAACGTACGTCCCGACCGTACGTACGTATATGTACACGGGTGTAATTGACTGTCAGGGCACACCAGGGGTTCTGGTTCTGGTTTCGCCGTAAAAGACCAGAAACAGATACAGACCACCAAAGTGATGCTCCCGCCCGAACAAAGCAATTGTCATAAACATCATCTTGCCTGTTGCCGTTCATGAATGAGTGTGCGAAGCGGCGAGCGGTGCCCATGTCAGCTAAAGAAGCTCTGGCCCTATGCTTCTAGTCGGTGATAGTCAAGCCTCGGAGTCCAAGATTGGCCAGGAAAATGTGAGGTCGGCGACCTCGGGCTTCATGGCTAGGAAAGCGCACCCGGACGACACAGATGTTAAGTCAGGAGTAGCCCAGAGATAGAAGCCGTGCGTAGCGCGAGGTTCGTGAGGGTGATTGTGTAACAGGAGGTTTTCTTGTCGACCGGCCATACCACGGGCGCAATCTCTCAGCCTTAAGAATGTCGCCTTTAAGGATCCAGACGTGCCCGGAGCCGCAGAGACGGCTGATCTCCGCTGCAGACTGCATGCTCCTATCACAGCCGCCTAGTGGCGATCGGAAACAGAGAATCCGGCTGCAGTACGTCGGGAGACGGCAGGCAATAGGAGTGCCAGGGATTGTCGGAAACTCGTATTACAAGAAACAGGGAGGATGCCATTGGCGATGATGTTCTCGCCAAGATTACTTTGTGCTGTTACCTAGTCGGGTTATACTGAGCTTAACAAGCGACCTTATTGCTCGGGAGCTATCGAGAGCCGTGTTCTTGATAGCTGCGTTGGTGGATATGAGGCTTCCTCCCCGAGGGCTATCGTGGGCAGATCATGCAGGTCGATTCTGCGACAGATGTTCGTAAGCCACCAAGATAGAAGTGCTTGTGTCTATCAGACTGCGGGTGAAATCCTGGAGCAGGCGAAAATGAATCACTACAGTATCGTGCCCCTGGTCGGACATATGCCTGAGAAGAAGGACCACACGGTCGGTGCGCGCCATGATTGAGCGGGAATCACCTCAAGCCGGCGGCGAGTGGCAGCAAGTAGCGGCGTCCGGCGGTGTCTGATGGTCTCGCTGAGATAGCAAAGCATGCCGAGCTCTCCACGTGGTAATGTCGCCGCGCTTCTGAGGAGATCATAGACATGATCCCGGTCGTCGCATCGTGGAGGCAGCGCATGCTCCATAGCTGAACCCTAACCCTTCATCCGAAGCCCGCTGTCTGTACCCCACATCCCACATGCCAAGTTGCGTTCCCGTTGCCAGGAAGGCTCGAACCAGAGTAAACATCCCACCTTGAGGTGCACCATTGGACAACCGTGATCACAAAGCGCAACCTCGCATTCTTGTTGACCCTGGCCGAATTCCTGCCTATCAACAAATAGCGGCCGTATTATCGGCATCCTTCCCAAGGTGAGTCAGGCTACGCCTTGCATGCCAATATGTATCCGACGAATAAGGTCGCTTGTTGTTGTTTTTTTTTGGGTCCAGTTGTCCAGTTACTGAGTACCGAGGCCAGAGCTGACAGCCATCGAAACCGCACGTCTGATCAAGAGCCCCGGCTCCTCAACTCTCACCATGAGTGGCTTTCTCACAACCGTGTGAGTACCTGACCTACTACCTACCAACCCAGATCCATCCATGGCCCTTGTTCAACAAGGCACCCCGAAGGCGGTCGAGGAGTCTCGCTTCCAGACCGTCAACGCCAAACACGATGCCCCCGAGCTCATGAACGGTTCGCCCAGCTTACGCGGTCTTGATGATAGCAACCAGCGGACGAGAAACCAGTTCAGGCCGCGACCCGGAGGCAAGGGAGGCGCAACAAGCTACCAGCTCCGCCAGTATGCCGAGGCTACGCTGGGCGGAGGGAGTCTGCGCAAGGTGGTGAAGCTGCCCGAGGGAGAGGACGAGAACGAGTGGCTGGCGGTCAACATGGTGGATTTCTACAACCAGATCAACCTGCTTTACGGCGCCATCACCGAGTTCTGCTCGCCGCAGACGTGCCCCGAGATGAAGGCTACGGACGAGTGAGACATCATAAATGTTCTATCTTTTCGGTGGCATATTCGTTGCTAATACGGGGTTAGATTCGAGTATCTGTGGCAGGACAGCGAGAACTACAAGCGACCGACCAAGATGCCGGCGCCGGCGTACATCGAACAGTTGATGACGTGGGTCCAGGGGCACATTGACAACGAGGCCGTGCTGCCGAGCCGCATCGGTACGATACCCCTGTGACATAACCATTCACAAAGACCTGGCGTCTAACAGTGTGTCCACAGGCATGCCATTTCCCAAGTCGTTCCCACAACTGGTCCGCCAGATCTTCAAGCGCATGTACCGGGTCTACGCCCACATCTACTGCCACCATTACCCGGTCATTCGCGAGCTGGGACTGGAGCCTCACCTCAATACAAGCTTCAAGCAGTATGTCCTGTTCATCGACGAGCACAACCTGGCAAGCGGGAAGGACTTCTGGGGACCCCTGGGTGACCTGGTGGATAGCATGTTGCGCAGCGACTAACGAGAGTGACTTTCCACTATGACATTGTTATCAGCGACTTTTGGGATTTTGGCGTTTGTTACTTAATAGGGACGGATAGGCGTTTGCTCATTGACTTGGGCCTGGGATACCATAATTGAGTCGGACTGGCCATGGACGGATGGGTAACGTGCTTAGCGCTGGAAGAGCACTCCGCATCTGGCCTATACTCTTCGCACATGTTTACTACTTGCTTGTTTGGAGGCAATACCAAACCGTGAATATGATATTTGTCCTGCAATCTTTCTAACGGTATTGAAGTTTCCTTATGCAAGGAATAAGGTAGACATAAGATCGGTTTTTTATGCACGTTTCCCATGCTGCATAACGACTCCACACTTTCATCGTTGTCGGGAAGAGCCGCTAACCAGCGGCTCGCTTCTCAGGTTTCTTTCTGCCTCAGGCAGTAGGTCCCAAAATTGCCGAAACCTCCAAAGCTGCATCATCCCGAAGCTCGAACGTCACGAACAAAAGTTGCGATTGAGCGGCCGTCCCAGCGTCAATCGAAATCCTCCCCTCTCCTCCTACACATTCAGAATGCTGTCCAGACAGTCCCTGCTCCGCGCCGCGCGGAGCGCCGCTCCCCGGCAGAGCGCCATCCTCTCGCAGACCCGGTCCTTCGCCTCGCCCGCGTCCACGAGCGACAAGGTCAAGCCCCCCGTGGCCGTCTACGGCCTCGACGGCACCTACGCCACTGCTCTGGTACGATACCCTCCTACCTCTCCGGCTCGATGGCTCTACAGGAGACTCATCGGCTCCTCAATGCCGTCCTTCAGCAGCGATCCCCCCCATCTTCCCATCAAATCCCTCGTCCACCTGGGCAAAACTAACACCCTCCCCAGTACACGGCAGCAGTCAAGACCTCGACCCTCGAGCCGACCGCCAAGGCCGTCGCCTCACTCAACAACATCGTCGCCAAGGACGCCAAGCTCGCCACGATCCTGCAGGCGCCGACGCTCACCCAGGCCGACAAGGGCCAGATCATCGCCGAGCTCGAGAAGGCCGCCGGCCTGCCCTCGTCGGACAAGACGGTCAAGAACCTCCTGGCCACGCTGGCCGAGAACAACCGCCTCTCCCTGCTGTCTGGTGTGTGCGCCAAGTTCGGTGAGATCATGAGCGCGAGCCGCGGCGAGGTCGAGATGGTCGTTACTAGCGCCACGGTACGTTTTTTCTGGGTCTTTTTACGGCTGGGAACTTGGGAGCCGGGGAGCTAGAGAGATGGATGTGGAGGGTGGAGATGGGACGGCAGGCTACATGAAGGGTTGATGGTTCTGACTTGAGCGAGACTGAGGGGAGACTTTGATTAGTTTGGACAGGAAGCTGACTTCCAACAGCAATTGGACAACAAGACGCTCAACCGCCTCGAGACGGCCGTCTCCAAGTCGAGCTACGTCGGCCAGGGCAAGAAGCTGAAGGTCACCAACCAGGTACGCTCCACCCATTCTTCACTGTCCCTCCCCATTCATTACACCCGGTCGGTCCTGTTCCCTAACCATTTGACACAGGTCAACCCCGATATCATCGGCGGGCTCGTCGTCGAGATCGGCGACCGCACCATCGACCTCAGCGTCTCCTCCAAGGTCGCGAGGATGAACAAGCTCCTCCAGGACACCCTGTAAAGTAATCTTACGACATCCGTCTCCTTTGTGTTGGTGAGAGTGGTGGGGGGAGAGGGCCGGTCAGGGGTTGGACGGCATGAGATGGCCACCGAGGGCCTGATTCGGTTGTAGGTGATCGACCTGTGTATAGTGCTGGAATAGAAATACTTTGCCCGTGTTCTCTCTCGTGACGCCATGGCAGAAATGAGGCTTACTGGCGTTGTGTTGACATGGATTCTCTCACACGGTGATCTGATGCCACCTTCAACCCAGCTTGGAGTATAATGCACGTCAAGTGCCCTCTACGTGTAAGTCCGTCTCCGAGGTACGGGCAGGCTCCCGCGCGGCAAGGATTTGCTGTTCACCAATGGGTCAAGATTCAACCCAGATATCTCAATGAGATTTGGCATGCAGATTCGATTCATAAACTCGCTGTCCGTATCGCCTAAGCCAGTGCCAGTCCCGAATGACATGAGACCTCCGAAACTCCACACATTTACCGCCCGCCAACCCGCCCAATCCAATTATGTCCCGCCTCATCCCCTCTCACATGACGACACACTCCCGATCCCTCCCATCCGGGCGCGTCGCACCCACAGGAACGCCCTGAGCCTGCCTATTCCCACCAACCCGCTGGCCCGTCGGCGTGCCCATCGGCCGTTGCCCCGGATAAGCCCCCGGATAACTCGACGTCGACCCCTGCCTTCCGTCCCGCGCTGCCCCGGGCTGTCCCGGCACAGACACAGGTCCGGGGCCTAGCATGGAAGACGGTCCCTGCGCAGGAGCAGCAGCAGCAGCCGACGTCCTCCGCTGGGCAGCACCCGTTCCCGCACCCGCGGCGGCGCTGGCGCCCGAATTTCCTCCGGCGAGGGTTGCCGGAGGAGGTACATAAGCAGGAGCCTTGGCCGCCTGCTCGTAGCTGGGGGGCGCCTCGTCCTCGCCGTCGTCGGCGGCGCGGTTGACGGCCACGCCGCCGCCGCGAGGGGGGATGAGGCTGCGGACCGTCTGGGTCTGGGGTGCGGTGCGGCCCGCCGCGCGGGCGGCTGAGCCGCGGGAGTTGACCGAGGTGCTGCTGGCGTTCGTCGGGGTTGCGCTCAGGGCATTCGAGCTGCGGCGGGTTGCGTTGTTGCTGTTGCGGCCGTTACCGCGACCTCCTCCGCCGTTTTGTGGGTTGCGCCCCGCGGGCTGCCGGCCTTGCTGCTCGATGTACTGCTCCGACAGCTGGCTCTCGCGTCGCCTGCGGGCTTGTTCCGCGCGGGCGCGCTCATCTTCTTCTTCTTGGAGCTGCATTGCTAGGGCGAGGTCGCGGTCTTCTTGTTCGTGGGTCGGGGAGAGGGGTGGATGGTCGCCTACGGATGGGGTTTGTACGTGCGTCCGGCCGCGACGCCCTTGGACTGTCGTCCACGAGCCGCCATCCGCTGACGAACTGCCGCGCGCTGGGTCCTGGTCCTGGTCGATCCGATGGCTTGCGCCGCCCACAAGGCGGAAGTCCCCCGAGAAGAACTCTGCATGCTCACCGTTGACATCCACGAGAGATTCCCAGACTACTTCTTCGTGGCTCGCGTAGCCGGCATCTGTGACGAGAGTGAGGAGCTCGTGGGTCTGCGGGTGGCGGTAGAGGGTCGAGAAGTGATCGTTTCGGAAGAGGATCGCTACCGAGCCAGGTTTCATAGCCTGCCGGATCGTTTGCAGACCCCATGGAGTGAGTTGGGTGGCCGAGGCGCTGAGAAAGGACTTGATAAGGAGGACGTCCTGGTAGATCTGCTGCTCTTCTTCTGTGAGGCCTCGATGGTGCGGACTGCTAAGCTTGTCCTCCAGTTCTTCTTCCATGAACAGAAGGTTCTGCACATCCTCGTAGGACGCGGCCCGCTTCTCCAGGGCCGCATAAACCGGGTCACTTTTGGGAGGGAGCCAACCGTGGATGAGCGGGATCCTGAAGGTAGAGTACAGCTTCATCTCCCGGGTTTCCTCAAAGGTGCCCGGGATCGAGTCGTTCCGCTCCGTCGGATGGAGGTGTGTAAGAGACGTCCGCTTGAATGCCTTGACAAGGTCTTCAGTGGGAATGAACCGAGGGTTGACATTCATTCCGGTGTGCAGTCCCTGGAGAAATTCGTAGAGCTCCGCCACGTCCGGCAACTCCTCTTTGGGATCTGTCCTCCTCGACGACATCAGTTCGTCAAAGACGGCGTCTATAACGAGGCTTAGACTAACGTGCTCCCGTGTCCGCAGAGTCTCTACCAGCGCAGTGTTGGTGTCCGCAGGCGTCGTTAATGTGAGCGCATTGACCAGAGCAACAAGCGGACAAGGGCCATTCGCATTTTGGACGAGGATAGGCGACTGTCGAGGGTTCTTGGAAGCTGCCACATCGTGCCAACTGATGACCTTGATCTGGTAGGTTTGATTCTTAGGCTGAGCTACTTGCCGCGGCGGCTGTGGTGCTGGAATGGGTACTGCGTCAGTCTGCTCAGTCGACTTGCGTGGTGGGAGAGTTGGCGGCTCCCCTGCTGGTGTATGTTGCGGTGACGCAGAGCTATCTTCAGCGTCTGGGTTCTCATCAAAGTTCTCCCACGTATCTTGCCGTTTCAGCGGCGCTGCGGGAGGCTCATCGTGATCTATCAGGTTCCACTCGTCGATCCGGCCCTCGGATGATTGACTCGGCATTGGCGGTGGCTGCTTCTCCGGCCCTTTTCCCTTGTCCAGGGCGCCGAGATCGTCCCAGATATGTGAATCCTCAAGCTCCTGCTCTTCATCTAATGCAATCTTCGCTTCCGGTGTCGGTGCCTTCATCGGCTGTTTCTCGTCCCAGACAGCCGAGCCAGACTCGGACGGCATGGAGACGACGCCCGGCGAAGCGGAAGGTGGGCTCGGTGAAGGCTGTCGAGAAGGCTTTCCCGAGTCCCAAATATCTTTCCCAGATTCCGGCTCGGTCACGGTGAGTACGGGAGGTGGCGGCGCTCCTGAGTTGCTGCCCTCCACGGCCGGCTCCCACGGATTGGTATTTGTCTCTTCTACGCTCAACTGTGCGAATGACGAGGTCGGTGGCTCTGCTGCGGCTGTATCTTTTCTGGGACTTGGTGCGGACCGAGGAGGCTTTCTTTTGAATGGGTTCGTCTCAGGCCGCATCGCACCCCCTCCCGGCCGCAGAACGGTTGGTACTCGGTTGACGTCTGACTTGGCTCTTTGTTCGGTTTCTCCGGTATTCGGACCGGGTGGATTCGCCGTCTCGTCCCAAACGTTCTCTTCCGTCTCCAAGCTCGAGTAGTTGGCAGGTGTTGGCATACCTGGACGCAGCGCATCCGGTATGTCTTCTGGTGGTACCGTCCGAGGTTTCCTGTCGTCAATTTGATCTTGTCTCTCGGAAGCCCAAACCTGATCCGCGTTGTCTCCTGAGTCGGGAGATGACCACTTGTCCTGCCTCGTATCCTGCATGCTTGGGCCCGTAGTTGGTGCGCCTGGGTCTGCCGCACTGGCCTGCGCAACTGGCTTCCGCGTAACCATCTCGTGTATCGATCTGTAACTCGGAAGTGCGGGGTTGTAACGTCAATGTTCGAGATGCAAGGCAAGCGATGAGACCTAGAGACGACTCTAGATTCTAGACATAAGAGTCTGAAAGCAAAGAGTATTAGGTGTCAAAGGCGCTGCGTTTGTTCGAAGTTGCGCCCGGTGTAGAGCTATCCCACGAGATAAGGCGGTGCGAACGCAGGCCCTTGCGTCATCAAGCGCTAGTCCATGCAGACCAATTCAGAGGATTCACTGGTCAAGCATAGGAAAGGTAGAGATAGATCAGATATCCGTGCTTCAGCTGGATGAAGTACATGTGGTATGGGATAATCTCGTAGATCCAGGCCAGGATCTCGGACCAGCTTCAAGATACAATGGAATCAAAGGAAGTGGAAGTGAAAGGCGGAAGTCACCAGTGACGCTGCTGCGGAGTGTGGCGTGAACCCACTGTAGCTGCGTGCTTGTGAGTTACCTAACTAAGGTCAGCCACATTAGTGCCATTCACAGAAGGAGCTGACGTAGCCTGAACAGGCAACCACCGTTGCTTGCACTCTCCTTATTTCTATTGCACTTCTATAATCCGTTCAATGTGCCCAGAAAGGCGATGACTGAGTTATTCTGGCAATGACAGTGGCAATGCTTACGCGTTCTCAATTCTTAAGGTCCATATCCCTTATCCTTTGAAAGCCCCTGGCTGACAACGGCAGGCTCAAGCCACAGTTGGTCAAACCGCAAGGATGCTTCAACCTCCCGTCGCCGCAGTCCTTCATGGTTCTTCTCCTCGGTCCTATGAGACCCTGAGGTATGCTGTCATGTCTAGATGCTTGGGATCGAGTTCATCTCTATTTCTCGCATCCGAGACTGCCCGGTTAAGTTCCATTCTCGTGTGTTCGGGACTGTCAACGGCCGTACCGGGCTTGAATTGGCTACACAGACTGTAGCTAGCCATCTGGCTCTGTCACGGGAGCTTGTGGTGCACCTGGCACCTCCTCCGCTAGGATACCTGCGATAGTCCGCTTGATTAAGAGCATCTGGATACGACCATCCTGGGAGGAATATGTACTGACGGCTGTGCCGCCGAAGGATCCGGTCTTCAAGTCCGAATAGCCTCAATTGCCAGAATGTGGGGTACAGAGTGACCCCTGCCATGGTGCTGTGTCTGGGCGCAGCTCACTGCCATCATGAAGCACGTCGGGCCATCAAGAACCGAAATGTTGCCATGTCCCGTCAGCTACCCCAAGCCAACCCCGCAATGATCGCCATCTGCCATGAAGATGGACGTGACAGGAAGCTCGAAAGGAGGAGAAACTGGGGACGCATGCGGTTAAGTAACCGTTGGAGATAATGACAGGACAACCTAAACCCTAATGCCGGGTCAATGGCCTGCTGTCCGGGAGAATCTATAACTGGCCGGGACCTTTAGGACTCTTCCCACGATGCTGCACCCGGGATCTCGGTAGTCTTCTCTCGGCCAGCGCAGAACAGACCAAAGTGAAGACAATGTTGCTCCCAGGACTGTTGTGTCTGACAATATGCTCCGCAGCCAGTGCTGCGACGTGCGCTCAAAGACGCAATGTTATCCGAGCCTTCAACGTTCGGCGCAACGCCAGCTCTAGCTTGACTCCGTTACAGGTTGGCAATGGCAACTTTGCCTTCGGCGTCGACGTTACCGGCCTGCAGACCTTCAACCCGTTTGGCACCTTGTCAACATGGGGCTGGCACAATTTCAGCCTGCCGACAACTCCAGGGCAGACATCTATTGACGGTTAGTGCCGGCGATGGATATTCAACGATGTCATAATCCTGGCTGACCCCCTCCCCCCCCCCTTAGACTTTACAGGACTCGACTGGTGGACTCATGGAAGGCTTGTCAACTACAATCAGCCTAACCCTGCAGAGAACGACATATCGAACTGGCTCATCCAGAACCCGCAGAGAGTAAACCTGGCCAACATCGGCTTCTCGTTTGGCGGAGCAAAGGTCAGCGAGTCCGATCTGGAGCAGACAATGCAAGTCCTCGACCTTTACTCCGGGAAGATAACGTCGACATTCTTCTACAAGGGGACCCTTGTCGAGGTCTTGACTTGGGCCGACCCCGGGTCTGACGCCGTCGGAATCAGCATCAAGTCCGACCTCCTGTCCGACGGCTCGCTCGGCGTGTTCTTCGACTTCCCCTATCCCGACCGCAACAAATTTGATGCCCCCTTTGTAGGCGTTTGGAACGCTACGGACAAGCACTCGACAATGCTTACCCAGTCGAGCGATCATCAAGCGACGATCCAACACACGATGGAAAGCAATAGTTACTGCATGTTCGCCAAATGGTCGCGCAAGGGCACCGTTGCAGGGCCTTCCAGCGGGACGCATCGATATGTGTTAACCACTCCGGGGGCGAAGAGCGTGGAGCTGACAGTTGCTTTCTCTCCGACTGAACAAGCCTCCACAGACGCTTACACCGACTTGACGACAGCATCACAGACGTGGTGGCGGACCTTCTGGAATTCCGGCGCGTTCATTGATCTTACAGGAGTCAAGACGCCCAACGCAACCGAGCTCCAACGGCGCATCATCCTCTCGCAGTACCTGCTCGCCGTGAACTCGGCTTCATCCAACCCACCCCAAGAGTCCGGTCTGGTCAACAACGGTTGGTATGGCAAGTTCCATCTCGAAATGGTGCTATGGCACAGCCTGCCATTCGCGCGGTGGAACCAGTTCCCGCTCCTCTGGCGTAGCCAGCCGTCCATGTACCACCGCTTTCTCGCCTCATCCATGGACCGTGCCGCCGCCCAGGGCTACAAAGGCGCGCGCTGGGGCAAGATGACCGACCCGACGGGCCGCAGTGCGCCGGGCGAGATCAACTCGCTGCTGATCTGGCAGCAGCCGCACCCCATGTACTTCGCCGAGACGGAGTATCGCGCCTACCCCAACGCCAGCACCCTCGCGCACTGGGACGAAGTCCTGACCGCGACGGCCGACTTCATGGCGAGCTTCGCGTGGCACAACGTGTCCACTGGGAAGTATGACCTGGGCCCGCCAATGTACCCTGTCAGCGAGAACACGCCGCCCAACGCCACTATCAACCCGACCTTTGAGCTTGCCTACTGGAGGTTCGGGCTTGACATCGCCGCAAGATGGAAGGACCGCCTAAGTCAGCCCGTGCCACAGGAGTGGATCGACGTCCGCGATAATCTGGCGCCGCTGCCAGTCGAGAACGGCACGTACGTCACCTACGAGGGCATCTCAGGCATGTGGACCGACAACGCGACGACCAACGACCACCCAGCCATGTCGGGCATCTACGGCCTCCTTCCTCCGCCGGCGAGCGGCCCGCCCCTTGACATCGCCGCCCTTAAGAACACGGCGTCCCGCATCCGGGACGCTTGGGCGCTGGAGGAGAGCTACGGCTGGGACTTTAGCATGCTGGCCATGAACTCGCTGAGGCTAGGCGACGTCGACCAGGCGGTCGAGTATCTGCTGCATCCTATCTTCCAGTTTGACGATGCGGGTTACCCGGTCGGCGGGAGTAGGGTGCCGACGCCGTATTTCCCCAACTCGGCGAGTCTGCTGATTGCGGTTGCCATGATGGCGGGCGGTTGGGATGGGGCGCCTGGGCCGCATTTCCCGGACGGATGGGATGTTAGGGCTGAGGGGTTCACGCCCGCGATGTGAGCAGGATAGGGGTCAAGGGGCTATCTTCTGTAGTTAAACACGAATGGGGAGGAGCATAAGCGCCCCGTGCGTCGTATGTTTCATTTTGCTGCTGCTGTGAGTAAGATCAAGACCTCCGCAGGCTCCGGTAGTCTATTTGGAAAATGTTGCGGGTAATAGCGCCATCCACAAGCAAATACTCTTCTGTTTTTAGTTGAATTTGGCCACTGTCGTCGCAGCGAGCAATTGCCCGAACCCAGCATCAACATCTCAAAATAGTGGCTGCTTCCAAGCTTTCGCCTCCAGTGGGGGTTTGGTGCTGACTCCGCCCGGTACCTAAGGTAAGGTAGCTCCCCCGGCATGATGACATCACAGTGAGCTGAAGTAGCACCGAGGTTGGTCTGGTACAGGAAGTAGCACTGCGCTAGCAGCAAAATGGTGACGGCAGGCGAGGTGGGATTCTCGCCGTTAGCAGGAACCAGCCAACCAAGTGCCGTGCCATGTCTCGCCAGTGATTGTCAGGCACACCGCATACTGGCTTTGCAGCGTGCTCTCTCGCTTCCTCTTGCATTTCGAAACTTTTACACTTCTCCAATTGCGACCTGTGTCTGTACCTGGTTCCTGCGTGCAGCACAGCGCCAGACGAGACGAAGCTCTGTTGTTGCGGCTGTGATCTGGACCCTTGGTGCACCCGAGTCTCCCTCTTCTGCTGTAGCTGCGTCATCTATTGTACATCTGTTGTACCACTTCTCCCTCGTCAATTCCTAGACCCAGAAGCTTTCTACCCCGAATTCCCAGTGACACGCAGCGGTTGACGCCATGGTTGTCTTCGACGGCCATGAGTACCTTACCGAGGAGGAGAAGCGCTTGAAGGAGGACCGCGACCGCAAGAAGTACTGGAAGAAATGGGGTCCCTACGTTGCTGAGAGACAATGGGCTACTGGTACGACGCACGAGCACACCGGAGTGACGAGCAAGTGACTAAACGCCCGATTGCAGTGCGCGAGGACTACAGCGCCGACGGTGATGCGTGGAGCAGTAAGTCTAGACCTCACAGTTGGCCAGGGAGCAATTGGAGAGCAGCACTTTGTCTAACCTTACCTCTCGGCTAGACTTCCCGCACGACCACGCCCGGTCTCGAGCTTACCGATGGGGAGAGGATGGCATTGCTGGCGTTAGCGACACCCATGGCTTCCAGAACATCTCCTTTGCGTTTTGGAACGAGCAAGAGTATGCCGACCTCTCGAATAAAACCATTCATGGAAAGCAGCAAGGCTGACGGGTTGACAGCCCCTTTCTGAAGGAGAGGCTATTTGGCCTGTCCAACCCTCAGGGCAACCATGGCGAGAGCATCAAGGAAGCCCACTTTCACGTCGACAACACACCTGTAAGTCACAGCCAACTGCCAAATTACATGGACTTTGATCTAACCAGGCCGCCTCCGCCAGACAGTAAGTTCGTTCTCGGTGCGTGGGCAACCCGCATACTCACCGTATTTTAGCATTCCTACATGAAATACCTCTACAAGTATCCCCAAAAGGCATTCCCCTACGAAGACCTCCTGAAAGAAAACGTGAGGCGGGGCAAGGGGGACAATGAGTACCAGCTTATCGACACGGGAGTTTTCGAGGAGGACCGCTACTGGGACATCTTCATAGAGACCGCCAAGGAAGACGACGATCCAGAGGAGTTGCTCTTCCGGGTGACTGCTTGGAACCGTGGCCCAGACCCAGCCCCCATCCACATCGTGCCTCATGTGTGGTTCCGCAACACCTGGGCATGGGGCCGCGAGTCGGTGGAACTCAAGCCCTCGATCAAGAAGCACAGCGACAGCATGGCCAAATCCAAACACCACTCTCTTGGCGAGCGCTATGTAAACCTGTCGCCGTCGCCCGGCGTCGGCCCCAGCGGCGAGGATGTGCAGCCCGAATGGATGTTCACCGAGAACGACACCAACTACAAGTTGCTGTATGAGGGAACGAATGAGGGTCCGTACGTCAAAGACGCTTTCCACCGCTACATTGTCGACGGCGAGAAGGGCGCTGTCAATCCTGCCAAGACTGGCACCAAAGCCGCTGCGTGGTATGCTTTCAACGAGGGCGGTGGTGTTGGCCCCGGGGAGTGCGCCGGTATGCCTCTTCATCTAGATACCTGAGTGTACCACGCATGATACTGACGTTCGTAGTGGTCCGCTTCCGCTTCACGAAGAGGGACGATCCCTACCTCGACGAGGAGGAGTTCGACGATATCATCGAGCGTAGGAGGGAAGAGGCGGACGAGTTCTACTACCGGATCAGCCCGCTTCCGATGACCGACGACCTCCGCAACATCCAGCGGCAAGCGTTCGCTGGTATGATGTGGTGTAAGCAACATTATCTGTTCATCTGGGACGAGTGGGCGAACGGCGACCCGTCGCAACCGCCGCCCCCGCCTGGCCGGAAAGGCATCAGAAACGCGGCATGGAGACATCTTCATTGCGACGACATATTGTCCATGCCCGATTCCTGGGAGTATCCGTTCTTTGCTGCTTGGGATACCGCCTTCCACTGCATCACTCTTGCCATGATGGACCCGGACTTTGCCAAGAAACAGCTCGATCTGTTTACTCGGGAATGGTACTGTCATCCAAACGGACAGCTCCCGGCGTACGAGTGGAACTTCAGCGATGTGAACCCGCCCGTCCACGCCTGGGCCACGTTCCGGGTCTTCAAGATCGAGCGCAAGATGTATGGACGACAGGACCTAGACTTCCTCGAGAGGGTGTTCCAGAAGCTGCTCCTCAACTTCACCTGGTGGGTGAACCGGAAGGATGTCGAGGGAAAAAATGTCTTCGAGGGCGGCTTCCTGGGCCTCGACAACATTGGTTTGTTCAACCGTTCGGAGCCCCTGCCGACGGGCGGCACGCTCGAGCAGGCCGACAGCACTGGCTGGATGGCCTTCTACTGTCTCCAGATGCTCAACATTGCCCTGGAATTGGCAAAGTACCGCCGCGTATACGAGGACATTGCCACCAAGTTCTTCGAGCACTTTATCCTCATCAGTGATGCCATGACCTACCGCACCGGTCAGAAAGACGAGAAGTCCCTCTGGAACGAGGAGGACGGCTTCTACTATGACGCCATCTCGTGGGGAGGCCCGTGGATTCAGCAGCTTCCCGTGCGATCGCTAGTCGGCCTTATCCCGCTCTACGCCACTTCAACCCTCGAGCCGGAGCTCATCAACAAGCTGCCGAACTTCAAGAAGCGGGTCGAGTGGTTCGTCAAGAACAAGTCCGACGTGGCCGAGCGGACGATGCACAGCATCCGCAAGAGGGGCAAGGGCGACCGCATCCTCCTCTCGCTCGTCAGCAAAAACCGCCTGACCAAGATTCTCGAGCGCATGCTGGACGAGGACGAGTTCCTGAGCCCGCACGGCATCCGGTCGCTGTCCAAGTACCACAAGGAGCACCCGTACTCGATGGAAGTCAACGGGCAGGTGTTCAAGGTCGGCTACGTCCCCGGCGACTCGGACAGCGGGCTGTTCGGCGGCAACAGCAACTGGCGAGGACCCATCTGGCTGTGCGTCAACTTCCTGCTGGTAGAATCCCTCCAGCGCTTCTACCTGTTCTACGGACAGGAGTTGCAGGTCGAGTGCCCCGTCGGCTCGGGCGATATGATGCACCTGGGTCACGTCGCCGAGGAGATCCAACACCGCCTGCAGCACCTGTTTGCGCGCGGTGACGACGGACGGCGTAGCATCAACGGCGGCAGTGACCTCCTGGATTTTGATCCCAACTGGAAGGATTACCTGTGGTTCTACGAGTTCTTCGACGGCGACAACGGCCGCGGACTGGGAGCTACGCATCAGTGTGGCTGGACGGGCTTGATTGCCCGCATGATCCACGATACTGGGTATGTTTGCCACCTTGACATCCCTCCTATCCTCCTTTTTACCTTTACTAACATTTCCCCAAGTGTATCCTGCCGCCTCCCGCAAACCCCGCGCACACCGTCCGTGGGCATGATGCACTACTTCGACGACACCTTCTCCCGGCACGTCAACGCGAGCGGCGCCAGGACACCCTCCACCGCGTCCATGCCTCGCATCCGCCGGTCGTCCACCGCCCGATCGCTGGCCGTCCGGAGCGACTTTAGCAACGGCACCGAACCCGACGAGGAAGGGGACGAGGACGCGTACGCCACGCCGCGCCGCGGCTCGCACGGCAGCATGCTGATGATGGCCGATCCGACGCGCCAGAGGGAGAGAGAGGACGCGGACGCGCACATGCACCACTACATCAGCGAGCAGCTGGAGAGGGTGCGCAGCCGCCAGGAGGGGCAGAATGATTGGATGACGCCTGCTGACGAGATTGAGGCCGGGCCGGAGTGAGACTTGGTAGACTGCCGTACGGGAAGAGGAGTGTCGATAGAGGTATATCACGGTAGCGGTACAGATTGTTAGAGCAGGCAGTCGCAATGCGTACCCTCTTAGATAGAATGGAGACATTTTCTGCTTCAAGCCGGGGTTCTTTTCCCCCACCCTTTCCTTTTTTTTCTTTTTCTTTGGTGACAAATGGGACGGAGATTTGGGTCTGGTTCAATTGCAATGCCGCTGGCGACAACCGGCAGACTATGCTCTAGACTTAATCCGTCCGTCAAGGTCCACACGGCGTCTTCGTGATCATCGATATTTACAAAGCAACCGCTAACTCCAATCTATGCCATCATGAGGCGACTCCTGTTGTGTGTCTCCTCCTCGGGTGTGCTCAGACATCCCCTTCCTAATCTAAGCCACGCTTCCTCTTGGTCGTCTTCGTCAATCCGCCGTTCTGCTCCTCGTGCTCCCGAGCAGAAATGACTAACCCTCCGACGTATCCATTCGGTCCGCCGCATCGGCAGCAGCCTTGGCCTCGGCATCAGCCTCCGACATATCCATCCGGTCCGCCGCATCGGCAGCAGCCTTGGCCTCGGCATCAGCCACGGCCCTCTCCACCGCCGCCGTGGCCTTGGCCCTCCCCTTGGCCCTCCTCTCCTCCTTCCACTGCTCGATCTGCGCCCGCAGCTCCTCGGCGGGCCTCACGTCGTCGATGGTCATGGGCTGGCGCGTGTAAGGGTCCTTGGGGTCGCTGAGCAGGTGCTGCACGATGGTGCTCCGGTCGACGACGTGCTTCGAGGGCAGGACGACCGGGTCGTGCATGATGTCCCCCATGATGGGGTCCTCGAACTCAGGCGGGATGTCGCCCGCGAAGTCGAGCTCGGCCTGGTCCAGGATGGCCTTCGCCGTCTTGAAGCGCTCAATAAGCTGCTCCCAGGCGGCCAGCTCGTCGTGGGCCTTGAGGTTGCGCACGCGGAGGATGCGCGTCGTGCTCTCGAAGTTCTCGGGCTTGTAGGACCGGCCGTCGGCGGCCACGGCCTCGACGAAGGCCGGGGAGGAGCCGAGGTTGAGGTAGATGTCCACGATCTCCGGCAGCAGCGTGCGCGGGGAGAAGTGGTACTTGTCCGGGTTCTCGACTTTCAGGTTCTTGGACTTGGGCCCCGCCAGGATGTCGAGGTTGTAGTCCAGCATGGCTGCCAGGCGCTGGACGATCTCTGGCATAGTGAAGGACTCGGACAGGGCGTCGGTGAAGAGCTTCATCATCGCTACCGTCTCGTTGGCGAGCTGCATGTAGGACTGGGCTTGAGACTCGTTCGCCTGGAGCTCTTCCTCCTTCTTTTGGCGGGCTTCTTGCGAGAGGGTGCGGTCCTTGAGTTCTTCCTGGAGGTCATGGATCTTGGGGAAGCGGGTCAGGCCCTCGTCTAGCACGTACGTGGCGTCGTTGAGGAGCAGGTTGACGAAGCGCACGAAGAATGCTCGATCGGTTCTGCAGCTCGTTAGCAAGGCTGTTATCGCTCTAAGGGGCATGGTAATGAGCCGCTCACCTGCTTGCCATCGTCAACTGCTGCTTGTAGTGGTCGTTGGACCAGACACACTTGATGACTTGGAAGATATCGAAACGTATGTTGAACTTATCGTAGAACTGCGTGTGTGCCCCGGTCGATTCGCACTCTATGTAGAACTTCATGACGGCATGCAACAGATACTGATTCGCAAACTTAGTGTTCGTCAGAAGATCTCCAAGCACGCCTCTTTTCAGGTGGAACGTCGGCCACGTGCCCGAGGAGAGGAGCGAGACGAGCGACGACTTCAGGTACGGGTTCCTGATGTACTCGGACGACTCTAGGAACGTGACGCAGAGAGCAATGGTCTCATCGCCGACAGCCGCGAGGATGATCTGCGGAATATATCGGAAGACAAACTTGAAGTTGTCGACGATGTCCTGCAGCGCGTATTCCGGCAGGCAGCTGAAGGCCTCTGGCTGCTGCGCGGGCAAAGGCAGCTGCAGCTGCAGCTGCTGGTCTGGTCTCGGCCGGTAGTCGGTCTGGCTCGCCACCCGCAGAAGCCAGACCGACACATAGCGCATGAACTGCAGAGACCGGCTCTGCATCTTTTCCTCAAGGAGGACACCCTCCATGGTGTACTTAAGTGAAATCGACCTCTCGAGAACCTCGGTGTGCCGCCTCAGGGTCAACTCAAACATCGCCAGCTGGTCTGGGCGGTTCACTAGCTTGGGGCGTTCCGCTTCCAACTTCGCGATGTGCTTCTCGTAGAACTTGATGTCTTTATCCAAGTTCTTGATCTTGGCGTTGACCGCTTCACTGCCGTAGTGATGTGCGGCCAACGCCAAGAAGAAGACTTCGGTGATGAAGTTGGACGTTCCGTCCACTTTCTGCGCGTAAAACGCGTCCGACTGGGCCTGATCAGCGTTGAGCTTGGTCTCCTCCTTGATGTCCACTCTCGGATTCCTTCTGAAGTAGTTGACATCGATGCGGTCGACTTTGGAGAACGTGCTGTCGAGGAATGGCTCGCACAGAAAGTCCAGGATGACTGTGATGTTCATCATGAAGGCGTCAGACGCCACCTCTCTGGGGTCAACCTGCAGAGCACGGCGCTTGTGGTTTACATTCACCGCGTACGCGAACCAGTCCAGAACCTTATTGCGCGCCTCAGTGCTCGCCCGGACGATGGCATTGATGATGCCGCGTAGCTCGCTCTGGTGAGCAGCAAGTGTCGCCTGGAGGGCTGATTGCGAAGTCTTGATATGGCCCTTATCCATGGTCCTCGGTCCTTCGAAATAAATCCGTGTCACTTCGGGCTGAAGCGGCGAGATGCGGAAGAACGGGCCGAGGATAGTATCTTTCTCGATCTTCGGTGCTGACACGGCCATCTGGAAGCGCGGATGCCTGGCCAAGGCGTTGAGTAAACTCGGAAACCTAGAATACGTGCTCAAGGCCTGCAACTGTTAGCACTAGATCTGTCAAAGGTTCGCCCTTCCCTGCCCCCCCCCCCCCCCCCCCCCCACCCAAGACAAGCTGGCCCGCTTACCGTCATGTATGGCTTGTAGTTGTCGTTCATACTCAGCTTGGCGAGCTGTTCGCTGGCATCAACCATAGCCTTGGTGAACAGGGGTTCGATGGTGTCATCCTCGTCGAAGCGGGAGACGGCCTCCTGGAAGAACTCGTAACACAGGCCAATGTCATGATTGAGGTCGCGAAGGATGTATGGCAACAGGGTGTCGTGCTCGGGGTTCGGCTCGCGGCTGGAGGAAGAACCAAGATTAGCTGACAAGACTCGCGATACTGGAGCAGATGCCATACCTGAAGAGTTCCGGCATAGTCAGGGCGAAGATGCAGTTGCTGAAGCATATCCGCCGTGCCTCCTTGAGCACCTCTAACTTCTCCGGAGTGGGGTTCCGAATAAGCTTGATAGCCCGCGTCACCCTCTTCCAGCAAGGGAGCAGATAGTCTAGTATCGGAGTCGACTGAGGTGTTGCCGTGGCTGCCTCGACGATAGCACCGTCCAGCACATCGATCGATAGCTGTAGAGGCGCACCGGACTCTTGGAGGTCTTGGCTCAGCTGTGGGAGGAAGGCGAGCTTATGGCCGTGTGTATCTGTAGTCCGGCTCGAATCGGCGGTGACTCGGAATATGTGCCCCAGCATGTTGTTTGCGAAGTCCTCTAGGGACTCGACTCTGGGCTGCGTTTGCTTCCGCGGAGGGGGCGGGGTTTGGTCTTTAGCCAGATCAATGTCTGTCGCTCGTCTCTTCCGGGAGTCGCAAAAAATACCTGAAGATGATGTAGCCTCTGGCTTTGCATCGCCGCCCGACTTTGCCGAGTTGGCGGGTTCTGTGGAGGGACTGGGTGCCGATGTGCTCGGCGCTGGGGTGATGTTGATCTTGGTTCTCGACTCGGCCGGCGACGGTGCCTTGTCGTCGTCCCCTTTTGATTCCACAGGAGCACCCGCTGAAGGCCCCGCCTGCCCAGGTACTGATGGAGGATCTGATGGGATGGACGCTGTTGCTGCTGCTGCTGCTGCTGTTGTTGTTGTTGTTGTTGTTGTTGTTGTTGTTGCTGCTGCTGCTGCTGCTGCTGCTCCCAGCTTTGCGACTCGCCTCCGCCGGATCTGTTCCATGGTGTCCTTGTCCGGGGCGTCTGGCGGCGCCGGCTGCGGTTGCTGACTAGGCTGATCCATCTTGTGCTATTCTGCTGCGACTACAATTAGTTAGACGGGGGCGGTATCGCAGGGCCAGGCTCTTTGTTGTGGGAAAGACGCAACGAGGCGGCAAGGCTGAGCGTTGCGATGAGATGACAACGAGATGGATGGCAATCGGAGCTTTAAGCTAGGTATGTACTGTACGTAAAGTACTGTGAGGTTACGAGTATGGAGTCGGCGATAACGTAACGCGGGGCTTTGTAGGTAGTTATCGATAACCATAGTGAACCCTCCAGCTCCTGCAGCCGAGCTGCTTTGTTGTTCTGATTGGCTCGAGCATCGCCTGGAGAAGCTGAAAGAATGCTATCCTAGCCAAGTTAAGGCAGCATTAATAATCGAGATTCACGAACCTCAGGTCTCGAGATCCCATCTCTGGCCACTATTTCAACTGGACGCGTTCGTTATTGATGTCCAGGGTTATGTATGTGAAAGACTTGCCACGAGTGTCTGCCACGAGTGTCTGGTGCCACGAGTGTCTGCTGTAGAGTCCTGCACTGAGACAAACGCAGCCCTTTCTTATAAGCTGTCCCTTGCCGCCTCCAGGCCCGGCATGGCAGTTTGCTCTCCAGTTGACGCAAGCTTACTACCTCATGTGTGACCCTCTTCGTACACAATTACCTAGGCTTACTGAGCACAGTACCTTACGTACCTTAGTCGGCATACAAGACGGCGACGTTAAGAAAGCTTATATTTTAGTCGCCAGTATCCAGCTCATCCATGAAGACTGCAAGACCTTCTAGGAGCCTTGACTAAGCGCAGGACATATCCCTCGTGTGTGATTGAGGTCTTTTGGCGCATCTTGGATGAATCCAGTCATTGAAGGTCGTCTCGAAAGCTACCTTAAGTCTAAGTCCTGAATAGACCTACAGGAACATGGGCGAACCCTCTCTTGCAGATCTTGTATGCGGGTTCATGTCGGAGCTATTGTCCGTCGGGCCATGGCTGGTGGTCAGGTGGAAGCCATCATTGATTATGAGCATCCCTTGAGGGGATCCCGGTCTTGCACCGCCCTGGGGTTCGGATACTTATGGAACAAATATCTTCTTAAATACAACGCATCCGAGGTTTTGTCACTTTAACACTCCCAGCGATGGAAATGGCGTATTTCTGTCGACAGCTGTTCTAGGCTAGCCTACTGGACAGGGGTAACCTTGTCGAGTACTAATAAAGCCCATGCCTTCACCCGTGTGGGGCTCTACACCGATCCGGCTGAGATTCGGCTGAATTACGCCACAGGGCGCTAGCTAAAAGGCGGCATCTGGAGACTCTAGAACTTAGAGAATCAACAACGCCTTTTTACCATCAATTGCAGTATGAGTATTTGTTCCTTTCATGGTGGCCCTGCCGTGAAACATACAGACGACTTCATCTCGCCTGTAGTATTTTTATTTCTATCAAGTCGCATGGATCTGCCGGCTTCCCATTTCACCCTTTGAATTCGATCGAATTGACCTCATCTTCCTGGGAAACGCCATGGATCTGACGATTTTCCGGTGTCAACTTTCAGTTCGGTATGGATCTGGCGATCTGATCGAAAGCCTCTGCGAAACTTCCTCCCCGGCATGGTTCTGACGGCGTGAACGGGTTTCGAAGGGCCTCCCTGAATCAGCATGGATCTGCTGACTGCGACTCCGTTCCCCGACAACACAGGTCTTTTCAGCATGATGTCCAGAGCGCGATGCCCGGCGTGGCCACAGCCGCGCGCCCTGAGACTGCGAGACCGAACGGGATGCAGGATGGCGGCCGCATTCTGTGTCTCGACAGCCAGACATTCGGTGTACCCAACGCTGGGTGACGAAGCCGGCCAGCCTCGCCGCTCGACACGGGTGCATTCAGCTTTCTCAGCGGCGACGGGCTTGTGTAGAATCGCATACCTACCTCACTTCACGACAGCGGAACATTTCGTATCCTGGATTATTTCACTCTTCGACAGCATAGCATTATCTGCCACCGCCTATCCTCGCTCCGCGACAGAGAGACATTCTCTACATCGAACCACCTCACCCCTTGACACCAGGACATTTTGGGGCCTGCGGAGCGTTGACATGCTTCACCTCTCGACAGTGTGACATGGCTCCCCATACAGCCTCTCGCTCCTCGACAGCATGACACTCGCGCACTCACGCCAGCCAGCGGCTTGGGGACGACTGGGTCTCGACTCCGCGACAGGATTTCTCCTGACCTCGACAGGTCACCCCTCTGGTTACGACACTCCCGCCCCGAACCCACGACATATATACTCTTGACCTGGACACGTATGCCTCGACTTGGACACCCCACCCATAGGCCAATGACATATCACACTCCGGCTCGCGACAACCCTCCCCCGAATTGGACATTCGAACCTACAGTCTACGACACGCTACATGCCACTCCACGACACACATCCCCAGGCTTGGTGGTTTACTTCCTCTGTCCCGACGACACCCTGTCTCTTGGAGATGGAATGTTCCTGGGCGTGACATGGAGTCAACTCTCGACAGGATTCCCCTCTCGCTGGGCTCCACGGATCCGACAGCATGTCGACGTGTGTGGTTCCCACGCGAAGGGTGACTCGCTTCGGACAGACTGTTGGTCTTCGCCAGACATCCGGAGCTATGCAGACGAGCATTTGGGAACTTGGTGGTTTTTTTTTCAACTTTCTGGGGACCGATCTCGACACCCAAAATGCATGCGCTCTCACCGCTGAGTTGGTCAATCTGGACTTCTCGGAATCGAGCCCGATCCTGGGAGGAAGCCTCCGCGCGGCATGGAGGGGGGCGCCTGACATAGCTCCAACATCGACCTGCATTTTCCTTCCTCAACTCCCTCTCTCCCTCCTTCCCCCATTCACTACATGGACCCACTTGATCTACCTCCACCCGAGCACCTGCCTGACGCTTTCACGGATGTTTGCGTGCAGGCAGTTTACGAGCAGGCAAGCGGGGATCCACTGGCTGGTGGTTCAGGCAAGCGGAGATCCACTGGCTGGCTCTTGCGGACGTTGGCGGGGTCATCCAGCGGCGTCGCCTGGTTTATCCTGGGTCATCATGGGATGGAGCGTGCTGGACATGGGGCAGGAGTACACTCGAACGTTGGACCACCTTGGGATGTCGTGTGAAGGAGCATTTGAGAATCAGGCCATCCTCGGTGAGCATAACTGTTTGGGGAAAAGGTACTCGGTCGGCTGTGGTATGACGTACATGTATGGCGGACCTCCGAGGGTATAAAGTCGGTTCCCCCCCAGTAGTTTTCTCTCTCAACAACAACAACGAACAAGTTTCTTTGGAGAACCGTTGTCATCGTCATCCTCAGTTTTCAGTTTTGGAAGCTTTAGTCTTTGGTAGACTTCACATTAGATCGATTGATGATCGATTTTAAAGTTCTTCTGAAATATCAGCACACGTTACCATCATCCTCTTCCACTCACATCGGGTCAGCGTTGCTGGACACGTCGCCCCGGTATCGCACGCCCGCTCAGTATATACTATCCAACACGGATCTGCAGCATCTTGCGGATGCTTTCGCGGGTCTGACCATTTCACGGCAACCAATTTCGTCGTCGGCAACTTTCTACCAGCGTCACGGTCGCCTTCCCTTTCCTCATCCACATCTTCCCCATCCTCTCGTGGACGCTCAGTTTGCCACGCTGGATCAAGACTGTTTGCCTCCCCTCCCGCCATCGCCCACTGCTGTCCTGCACCACAAACACCATTCCAAATCCATCATGGAGTGGCCCAAGTTCCGCGGCTCCCGACGCGACTCAGCCGAAGAGTACATCGATGAGCTCGAGGCCGCTTACCTTCTCGCGGATATTTCATCCCATTCCGCGGAAAACAGAGACAAGATTCTCAAGGTACGTTTCCGTGCGGGACTACACGGCGACGCCGAACGATGGCTTCGCGTTGAAGCAACGGCCGCCGACAAAGTGAACTTCGCGTCTCTGTGTGACGCACTCAAGAAACGGTTTCCGGAACCAGCCTCAAACATTCCCGACACCACTACGCTTCAGGAAGCCTGCAATTTTCAGCGGCGGAAAGATGAGTCACTGTCCGACTTCACCAAACGTGCAGACAAGCTCAATGTTCGGCTACGTTCAGACGAGATTCGAAACATCCTTGCCAACAATCTCTTGTTCCACATTGCGGACGATGAGAAGGACCTTCACATCCAAGAACGTGTCCTCGATCGCCTGGCCAACAAGGGCAAGGTCCTCGTCACCGCCGACGGTCACCAGACGTTGACCGACACGTGTAGATTTCGCGATGTCCTTGATGAAATCAGAGCATGCTCGCATCGTTTCGGGCAGACACGAGATACCGATGAGGATCTCATCCAGGACGACGAGGACGACCCCATCTCCAGACGAGACTTCAGCCGTTTTCAGAAGGTGTTTGAAAGGCTCGCTGAACCTGATCGCTCGCTTGCGAGGTCTGCCCCTCCTGTTCCCACGCAGACGGCACCTCCACAACAGCCGCCGCCGCAGCAGCAAGGTTTTCAACCACACTGGTACCCTCCTCAGCAGGCATCCTGGCCGCAACACCAGTACAATCAAGCTCAGCCACCACCCCCCTCTGGGAACGATCGACAGCAGCCACCGGGCCGCCCATGGGAAAGGTCGGACCAGAATCGCGGGACATACAACTACCAGGGAGTCCGCCGTCTCATCGAATGTGACAACTGCAAGAAGATCGGGGACCATGTCTCTACCAATTGTCCCGAGCCACAGAGACCTTTCGCGGAAGTTCAACGCAATCGTGCGGAGCGCCGCCTGCGTGAGGAACAAGCTCGAAAGCAGGCCGAGTCTTCGACAACTACCATCCAGCCACCACCAGCCTCGAGGACAACTCGGGTCGCGTCAGTGCAAGTACAGGATGAACAAGACATGCCACCTCGAGTCAACGCCATCCTCTCACCCCCTTGGCACTATGGCGGTTCACATGAAGTTCGACGGGCCCTTGACGCGATGGAACTGCGCGAGGCTGACGCTGTCACGGAATGGCGGTGCGACGCTGAGGTCAGGGCAGCACAACAGGAGCCCACCCGGCCTGCGCGACAGCAGAAGGGCAAAGGTGTGCTGGCGCAACCGGATGATGCTAGGGTCACGAAGACCCGCATTGTGTTGAAGAAACCGCTGTCCGCCCATGTCCTTCCCGCATCAATTCAGCCTCGCCAACCACAGCCCAACATCTCATCGCGTCAGCCCAGGATCGTCGAGATTCCGGATGAGGAATATCGGCCACAGACATCGCGCCGTGTTCCCTCGCCCTCGCCTCCCAGCCCGCAGCCGATGGATCAGGATGATCCTGAGGATGCCGATGAGGGTTCTGATCGTGCATCCGATCCCTCCAGCGATGACATCGATGATGTCGAGGATGACTTTCGTGGAAATTGGCAGAAGCGATTGATGGAAGAACTCGCCGCGGCCGAGGCCGAGCGGGCCAGACAAGAGTTTCTCCAACGTGGCAAGCGTTCTGAGCAAGCCCGGACATTGGTCCCGGGTGAGGTCTCGGACGACGACATCGCCAAGATGGAGAAGGCCCTTTCACAGCTCCAGGCGAATTACCAGGCTGCGACGAAGAACAAGCCAGTGAAAGATCGAATGCGGATTACGGCGCTGGCACAAACCGGCGTGGACCCGCTGAACATTGGTACGATTCTCAAGGAAGTGCGCCTCGAAGTCCCGCTGTGGCAGCTCCTCGACATCGCGCCGCGCGCCAGGGCTGACCTGAACCGCCTCCTCACGACTGAGACCCATGCCGCGAAGGGTCGGAAGAAGAAACCAAAGGAACAGGTTGCCGCCATCTCGTTCCTTGGACCGGTCGAAGTCGCCAAGCCTTTGGTCGTCGATGACATCGCTCGAATGTGGTACAAGGATGTTGCCCTGAGTCTGCGGGACGTGGGAGATACCAGCGTTGGCTATGTCTCCGGGTTCATTGATGGGATGCCATCCGACCGTCTGATGCTGGACAACGGTGCTTCGATCGACTGTGTCTCGCCTGGCTATGTCGCTCGGCGACGGCTCTCGGTGAGGACGATGGAGGAACCTTGGGTCATTTCGCTCGCGGGGGATCAGCTGGACTCGATCTCCAAGTATGTCATCCTGGACATTGTGGTGGGAGACATCCTTACCGTGATGACGGCTTTTGTCTATGGATCGGACAAATCGTTTGAAGTTCTACTTTCGCAAAGCTGGTATAAGCGAGTTCGGGCTGTACAAGATTGGGAGAAGGGGACAATCGTGGTGAAGGGTCGGAACGGTCTATGTTCTGAGATCCCATTTCGACCAGCGTCGGGGGAACGGCCATTTAGGGTTGCTTTGGCCTCACACGAGCACGACGATCCGAACCTGGACGAGCTCGACGTCATGGAACGTTTCGCGGCGGCGCGCCGGCTGATGACAGTCATCGAGTTCGGCGAGTTGGTTGCTCGTGTCTTGGAGGGAAAAGGCAGCTCCTGAGTGCTGAGGGAGTCAGTGCTCGGGAGGACTTCATGGCACAAGACTACTTTGCGGATGGGAGGATTGGTTTGTATGTTGACACCACGGCTAATTCATACATAGCTCACAAACCAGATCATTCTTATTACTTCCCACCGCATTCAAAGGTACTCTTGGCCCCCAGGATCTCTCTACTTCATGTTCCTCGACATCAGGATCGGATGTCGTCGACGTTCCCGTCGACGACGATACAAGACCCACTTTCTCGGTCAAGCTCACCTCAGCCACAATTGCTCACCTTGGTGGATCCGCTTGGCCGGGTGGATTTGGGTGTGACTGATTGCAGTTTGCCTGATTCACTATTCAGTCGCACGTTTCGCCCTCAACCTCCCAGATACCGGCGGGTTGAGTTTCTGCCCTCAACGGTCCCGCCTCATTTCGACGCCCCGGAGTTTCACACGTCGTCGCCGACGTTGGCATCCTCTCTGACCTCATCGCATCTGCCGCGCGTGGCTTATTTTCGTGCTGTCAAGCAGCGAAATCGCCTCGAAAGATTCTCCTTCAACAATTTGCGCGGCGCCGAAGCGTTCTCGAGACTGAGCGCTGAATTGGATCGGGATGACCTCTGGCCGAGACAGAACGTGTCCGCCCGACATGAGCTGGCTCAGCCCAGGTCCCTCTTGCGAGCACGAGATCTGTGGCTGCAAGGACCCAAAGCCACGGCTGCGAAGAATGATTCCACTGGAAACTGGGCGTCGACTCTTCCGGTTCACGACAGCCCTGCATCAGCGGGACCTCGTGCAGATGAGGAGGTTGCTCGGAATTCATTCCTGGACACGGCGGCACTGCCAACCCTCCGGGCGGTACGGGATGCATCCCCGAATTCATGCCTGGACGCGGGTGCATTCGCTGCACTACAGTTGGCTCTGAAGGCTCTACAGAACTCACCGCGCGACACGGCTACATTTTCACGCCCACAGAACTCACCACTGGACATGGTTGCATTCTGCAACCCGACGGCGCCTGGGGGAATCTCAGCTCACGACGGGCTGGCATTCTCCAGCCCCCGAATCTCAACACTGGACGGACCTGCATTTCCTGATATGTTGATACCTGCGGGAACCTCGGTGCATGACGGGCCTGCATCCTGCGACCTGCCGATGGCTGTGGGAATTTTCGATTCACCGGACGCGACTTGCGCTTTGATGGACGCGAGCGCCGCGAGCCTGGACGGTTCGCACGACACGACCTACGCTTCGCTGGACGCGACTTGCGCTTTGATGGACACGAGCGCCGCGAGCCTGGACGGTTCGCACGACACGACCTACGCTTCGCTGGACGCGACTTGCGCTTTGATGGACGCGACCGCCGCCAGCTCGGACAGCCTACACGATGCAACACACTCTTCGCTGGACACAGTGGACGCTACGGCAGACGGACTTGTTGGTGTGCATACCTCACTATGCGACACATCTCCCCCTCAGCCCCAGGACTTGGCGGCTCCAACACCACCTCCCACGGGTGACACGGCGCCTCCTCGTGGCGCTGTGCCGGACGCGTTTCCCGTTTCCCACAGAATTGCTTTGCTGACAGCAGCATGTCAAACTGGGGACATCCCTCGGTATGACCCAAGTCACTGGTCAGCATCGGGCGCGTTGTTGGATCGCCTACCATCCGGCGCTATGCCTGACGACATGCCAGAGAGCACAGCACCGTTGCATTTTCGAGAGAGTGTCGAAGTTGACCGAGGGGCGCCCCAGGACTCGAGCTATGCAACCGACCTCACCGGTGAGCATCGAGGGTTGGGGTTGTGTATGGGGATTCCGGACTTGAAGGGGGACCCCTTTGAAATTCGCTTTCGCCCGCAAAAGAGGGAGCTGTGCACAGAGACCCAGGAGACGATCGACATTTGGTTTGCATCGACTGGCATCAAACTTGGCACGATGGTTCCTGAATCCCGCCTTCCCGATGTGAGGAGGATGCTCTACACTTGGAAGGACCGATTCCCCACCTCACTTAATGACCTCAAGCCTACCCCACTCATTGACCACAAGATCTTTCTGGAAGAAGGTGCCAAGCCTTTCCAGATGCGGCAGCACCGATTCACCTCCGCTCAGATGGATTACGCACGGTATCTCTTCCCGTCCATGGAGCTCGCCGACATCATCGAGCGATGTCATTCAGCGTGGGCAGCCAACACCATCTGGGTGTACCGTGGACCAACCAAGGAACCCAGGACCGTCCATGACTTCAGGCCCATCAACTCAGTCTCCATCAAGTCACAGTACCCAGTTCACGATGCGGAATCAGACTTGGATTGTCTGGCGTGTGGGAGACCCACATGTTATGCAAAAACTGATGCGACCTGGGGCTATTGGGGAGTCCAGATGTACCCCCCGCATCGACATCTCACCGCTTTCAGAACTCCAAACGGTCAGTACGCTTACAAGAGAATGGCGATGGGGCTGAAGAACTCCATGAACACATATGCCCGGCTCGGGGACCTCGCATTCGGTTTCCTCCCCCCAGTGGACCATCCTCTTGATGCCACCGACACTGAGCCCGAGGCGTCAACGTATCCCTCAATCTTGGGGTACAACACGGATCTGGGATCTGCCCTGACGTTGTATGTGGATGACCATTGCATGTCGTTTCAGGATTTTGAGTTGGGTTTCCAATTTCTCCACACTCAATACTTTCCACGAATCGACTTCGCAGCAATCCCATTGTCTGGGAAGAAGACGGAGCTGTTCACCGATTCGATCGAAGCCGTTGGATTTACGCTGAGGGATGGTCGGGTGCACGCCGCAGACAAACATCGGCAACGATTTGTGCATTGGGAATCCACTTGGCGTCGGAATCCCCCAGCAACCTGGGAGGAGGCCCAGACGTTACTTTACCTCACTCCCTTTCTACGGCGCTTCATCCCAGGCCGCGCAGATTTGGCTTTGACTGTCAAGAATGCATTCTGGGAACGGATACCCAAGACGACGCCCGCGGGACGGCCCTCTGTGCAGACGGAATGGAAAAGGCGCCAGACGCCTGTGTGGTCCGAGGCACAAACTGAGGCGATTGCGAAGATCTGTCAGAGCATTCAGAAGATCGCATGTTGCGGTCCACAATATGACAAGGCATTTCACCTGGCGACGGACGCAAGCAACACAGGCACGGGAGCAGTTTTGTTCCACCTTGGAGGAGAAGCCGGCTCCTCTGACATCTACGAAGCCTCCAAACATTTCGACACGATGGAGGTTGTGCAGTTCATGTCGTTCAGTTTGACAGACGGCGAGACGCGTTACTCGACTCCCGAACGTGAGATGCTCGCCGTCGTGCAAGCGCTGAAGGAAACTCAGTGGATGCTCCGCGAATCACGCTTTACGATTCACATCTACACTGATCACTTGTCAATCGTTCAGACGATGGCCAACTTGTCTGAAACCCATTCCAAAGTCACCAGATGGATCGAGACGATTTCTCAGTTCAATCTCGCCTTTCATCACCGGCCCAACTCCGACAAAATCATGGTACTTGCCGACGGGATGTCGCGCCTCCAACCAAACCTTCAGACCAAACCGCGATGGCCAACGGAGGAATACCCGGGACCGGAGTTCGACATGGAGCCATTTGACCACTTGGTTCGCAGGCCTGAAGCTCCTGTCATGTCTCACCAGTTGGACAAGTCGCCGAGGGAGTCGGAACCACTGCGGGAGCAGTCTGCTAGACCGGCGCACGAGGAGTTGCCCAAACCGGGGGAGCGCCGGGCGAGGGATGTTCGAGCTGTGGTGGCGTTCCTGGATGTCGTGCGCGCTCGGGTCAACGCGACGCTCCCTGTCGTGTCGGAGACCATGGCGCCGGATGTGACGGCCTCAGTCAGTGATCCAAATCCGGAGGTGGTCATGCCATTTTCCCCTCCCGAGGAACGAGCGGCCAGGAACATCGAGAGGGAACTGATGTCCGACACGATGGAATTGTGGTACGGTGACATCGTCAGGTTCCTACTCTACGGTGACAAAGCACTACTTGGGATGGGCAAGGCCGCCATTCGCAATCTCAAGCGAAAGTCACTGCGCTTTAGAATCCTGGGAATCCGGCTTCACTATCTCGAGACAGACGAGTCGCTCGCGGTCTGCATTCCGCCGGAGCAGCGCGCGTCGACATTGAAATGGATCCATGATGGTCATGGACATTTTGCCGACAAAATCACTTTGCGAGAATTGCGCGGTCGTTTTTGGTGGCCTACCCGCCAAACGGATGTCAAGATGTGGTGTCGGAAATGTGTCATCTGTGCACAGACGGGCGCCAGAATGTTTCACGCCCCCAACCGCATGATCGGGGTGTTCGAGCCTATGGCATTGGTTGGAATGGACTTTCTCGGACCGCTCACCCCCACGGCAAAGGACGGGTCGAGGTACATCCTTGTTATGGTGGACTACTTTTCGCGAATGGTCTTTGCTGAACCCCTCGCTGAGGCAACTGGTTACACTGTATGCTCAACATGGATGCGAAGGTGGGCCCCAATCATTGGATGGCCGCGACAAACATACAGCGACAACGGTTCACATTTTCGGAATGCGGTATGTTATGCTGTGTTCGCCAACCATGGGACCGAAATGCTGTTTGGACCCGTCTCGCACCCCCAGTCGACTGGCCTTTCGGAACGAATGGTGAAAATGTTGAAACAGCAGTTGATGAAGTGGGCTCTGACGAGAGGTGGACAAGGGTTGGAGGAATGGCATCTCGCGGTCGCGAATCTCACGATCAACATCAACACCAGAATGTCGCCTTCACTCGGAGTTACTCCGTCGGAAGCTTTCTTTGGGTTTAATCCCGTCCATTCCAGAGACTCGGAGGACCATACACGCCCCCGCTTCGATGAAGCCCAGGCTCAGGAATTCGTCGACGATGACAACCAGGACGAGATGCTGTGGTCTGCGGCTATCCTATCGCACATTGAACGACGAGACCAGATGCGTGAGGAGTTGGCCGCTCGGAGAGTCAGGGATGCCGACTTGCACGAATCCAGGGTCGAGATGCCGGACGCCACCCTTCCACCTGGTACATGGGTTTGGGAGAAGCGAGACAAGCCTGGGGATGAGCATTCCAAGTTCAAACCAGTTTGGAAGGGTCCTTATGTGATTGTGAAACCGGCCTCCCCAGTCTCATACTACGTTCGGCCTGTCATCGGTGATGGAAGGGTTCGCAAGATCCACGTCACGGATTTGAAGAAATACGAGGCACGCCTGACATGGATGGAACATGGAAAGGATTCAGGTGTGTGTATTGATGAGTATGACCTGTTCAGGGAGTTGGACAGTGAGGGTTCGTTGCTGGATTATGGTACGAAATACATGGGAAAGAATGGGGTGGATTTGCGAGATAGCACGATGGGTGAGATGGGGGATCCTCAGTTCATGGGTCAAGTGTGAATTCGACCATTGTTCAATTTGGTACGGAAAGCCTGGCTGGGAAATGCTGCGTGTCATGGGCAATGGATGGCGCGTGGTCCACCGGGGGCGGTGGAACTCTGGAATCTGGGCGTCGTGTGGGGCTCTACACCGATCCGGCTGAGATTCGGCTGAATTACGCCACAGGGCGCTAGCTAAAAGGCGGCATCTGGAGACTCTAGAACTTAGAGAATCAACAACGCCTTTTTACCATCAATTGCAGTATGAGTATTTGTTCCTTTCACCCGCCCTCGGTTAAGGTAGGTACGCTATGCCTCAGCCCCTCCCGCCAATTGACCACCATATTGCTGGTCGCAGCTCCACAACGACACCAGCTCGAGGCACGCGATAGAGAAGGAGCTAGAGAGGCTACCTCTCCCTGCCAGGCTTTGGGTTTCTTCATTAACCTGCCAATTGCAGCTGAAACGCGGTGGGCGAAAGTGTTGCGATGCATCGCACGGCGTCCCTTATACGAAGCAGAGATAGCTGAGATCACGCTCCGAGGCCACTGTCCGCGTGTCCGTGTCACCCTTCTCGACTGACTCGACTGCTGCGACCGTCGCAAAGCTTCGGAATCGAACCCTCGAATCGCCGCCTGTTCCTGCAAAATCCCGCCGGCCTTGCTCTCATGAGCCACGAACTCGAGATCCCCCCTGCGTAACCACCTCGACCCAATGGGAACCGCGATCCTTGAATAACCGGCAGAAAGTAGCTATACGATACTATGGAGCATCGCGATGGGAACAACTCCTCCAGGGGCAACGGGTCCGAGATCGAGAACTCTCTGAAGCTCCGCCATCATCACGCGGCAGCGGTAGCGGCCGACGAACGACGCCCTGCCCAGAAGAAGCGGCGCAAGGTCAATCATGGTAGGTGAATGGCTGCCCCGAACCCCCTTACGCCTGTCATACCGTCTGTCCAATGCGTACCGAGTGCCTGTTATTGCTTGCGACTGGCGTTCGCCCCGCTCCACTGCTTCTTCTCGCGGCTCTTGGTTCAGAGTGAACAACGGCTGATCCTGTCCGATTGGTTTTATAGCTTGCGTATACTGCCGTCGATCTGTAAGTGTTCCAAAAAGCATCTGGGCAAGCCATGCAGCAGCCATTGACCCTCTAATCTCGCCGCGGGCTGCGGACTGCCCTGCTATCGCTGCGGGTACCGCATGTGGCTGCTATTCTCGGACCCATGCTGCCAAACATAAACAATATTGATCAGAAGGATCCTTGACTGACTATGACAATCGCACCCGGACATAGCATATGACGTGTGATCTTGTATGTAAGCCCCTTTTTCCCCCTTTTGAGAATTGGTTATTGGTACCTGCCAATGGCGTACAGAACAAGCATTGACCCGACTTTCTTCTGCCCGACCACAGCAAAGGCCATGTCAGCGATGCATCAAGCGCAACATTGGGCACCTATGCCATGACGAGACACGGAACGGGCCAGGGAACTCGAGGAAGTCCAAGAGCCTGATGTCCGCCTCGGTGGCAGACGAATCAGACGCGCTGTCGGACATGAGACAGACCTCGAGGGAGCAGCAGGCTGGATCCATGGGCCCTCCCTCGTCATTCGACAATAGCGGCCTGGATGCTACTCCGGGGTCCGGACAGGCCCCAAAGACGTCCTTCGACGCGAGTGCGTTGGGTCGCGGCAATCCCTTACAGCTTGTGCAACCCACGCCCGTCTCTGGCCTCCAAGCCAATGCCAATCCGAATGCCAATACGATGACGGGCAACATGGACCAATGTACGTCTCCCAAAACCCCCGTGCGCTGTCTAACCCCCCCGTCTACTGCACTGAGCAGGGCAGCTGAACGTTTGGCATTGCCCATAGTAGCTGGACTCTCCGACTGGATGAACCGGAATCCCTTCCACGACATGCATAGCTTTAACCCTCATTACATGGGCGTGCCCGAGGTTTCAAACGAGTTTAATCTCCTGGACGACTTCTTGCACAGTAGCATGATTGATGACGGCGCACTGTTGCCCGAAACTATCGGGAGCCAACCCGACACCACCCCCGGATTTCTCTCCAACTTCAACCCCAACGGCAACGCCATCGACCAGGCCGGCAACGACCAGCTCCTGTCCTCGAGTGCCATGCATCCGGGGTCCATGCTTCCCCCGCCACTGGTTACCGGCGGTGCTAGCTCCAACGCCGACAAGGCCAGAGCCATCTCGCGGCCGTCGAGCGTCCTCCAGATCGAGAAAAACATGAAGCTTAGAAAGTACTACCTCGAGGTAGCAGATCCGGAGGGCAACGACCCACCAGCGGAGCGTATGAACAAGCTTCTCCGGGCCAAGGTTGAGGCGGGCGAGCTCAAGCCCTTCAACTACGTCCAGGGCTACACTCGTCTCTTCAGCTACCTCAAAGACCACGTCACCCCTGTCTCGCGGGAGAAGATAAGGCGGCAGTTGGATCGTTTCCGACCAAAGTTCCGGGACATGGTACAGGCGCTCAATGATGTGGATCTCGTCAAGGTCGAGATGTGGCTCGAGGAGACCCTACTGGTCTATGATCGCGTCTTTGCCAGCATGGCGGTTCCCGCGTGCTGCTGGAGAAGGACGGGTGAGATCGTCAGGGGCAACAAGGAAATGGCCGAGCTCATCGGCGTGTCTGTTGAGCAGCTTAGAGACGTAAGTCGGCCGCACCAGACAAACCGGGGGGGATGCAGACGACGGACCCGGCTTTGGGCTTACTTGTGATGCAGGGCAATGTTGCATTGCACGAGATACTCACGGAAGACTCTGTTGTCCGATACTGGGAAGAGTTTGGCACGATTGCCTTCGACCCAGACCACGACACACTCATCACGGCAACCACTCTCAAATCGCCCGACGACACGTCGAACAGGCCTACTCTCAACTGCTGTTTCTCATTCAAGATCGTGAGAGAAACCCATAATATGTAGGCCCTTGGATGGACCCCTCCACAGTCTCCCTCAACTAACTCCGGTGCAGTCCGACTCTGATCGTCGGAAACTTCCTTCCACATGATCCGCGGTAATCGTCTTGTAAACCGCTGTATGCGAAGGAAGAAGAGGACTTCAACGTCTACTATCCACACAACATACGTTAGGCACACAACAATGCCGGGGTCTTTGCCGGATCTCTACGCACAGGGCAACAACGGGCATGCCGCTGCCGGCAAGGGCTAAGGCGACGGGTGCCTCGCCGCATCTATACAAGTATCCACAGGTGTTTTGGCATCAAAAAAGGCAACAAAAACCCTTCATAGGAAACAGGGTCGTGGCTGGTTACGCTGACTTCTTGGGGTTGTTTGCGGAGCATTGTTATTTTGCTTTGGTCTAAACGATGCATGGGGATATGGCTTGATGCATTTTCGAAGATCGCAGGATGGAGTTGACGGTCGACACGACAAGATGACGGAAGCGCATTGGATCACTTCCAACTTCGCAAGAAGTGATGCACAAGGCAAGTCGAGAGTAAGGCTTGGATAAGCAACCTGGAAGGTACCTTAAAGTTAACACGAGGTATCAAAAGCACTCAATAAGGAGCACCCTGGGTCGCACCTCCCGTGGATGACACCGCCCCCAAACCCCTACAAGGCCCTAGCACCTGCCAGTTGCCTCGAGTATTGGCCGACCTCATCTTTTGATATTTTACTTTATAGCATGCAATAACGCCAGAAGCCAAGGTAAGCATATCGCGACTTGTATCCTGCACCATGGCCTAACGTACGTACAATTGCAAGCATCTCCCCAGTCGCTGTCTGCGAATCGACGCAGAGATCTATCCTCTCTCCTCATTCCGAGTTCAACTTCGACAACGCGCCGCGCCGTGATAGAACAGCTACTCGGCCTACCCGAACTTTCCGCAACACAGCGCGCCGTCCGCCGCCCAACAGACCACGCGACCCTCAATCACCCGCCGTGACGGCGACTTGGTTGACTGCCTCTGACCTCAGCCAGGCAAGCAGACGAACCGGACGGGCCCGGAATCCCGGTGGTGGCGCCGTACACTTGTGACTGCGCCGGGGTCGTGATCATCTAGACATAGACTTGGGCCTTCTCATACCTTACACCATGCCGTCCAACACGCTAGCCCCAAGGGAGACTCAACTTGGGACGTCAAGAAGCAAACGTCTGCAGGCCCTGCTAGGTATGTTGTGACTTACGGTCGGTCCATCCACCTTGCAGTGCCTCACACGCGTTAGATTTCGCCGCAAGCCTCCAAACCTGTCTGTCCACAAGCTCCCCTGCATCGCTGGTCGACGGTCAACTTCTCGAGTCACTGCAAAGCCATGTTCGGACTCTCCATGCGACCTGCCAGAAGCCCAGCCACCCCTTCAGCGACAATGAGGAGTTAGACAAGCTAGGGACGTTGATCTGGAATCTCAGCACTCGCCTTATCCGCGACACCGACGGGACATCCGCCTCGCCTGAGCGGAGGAAGCTGCCTGTTTATGCGCGCGTTTTTGCCTTCCATCTTCTTGAAGCGGCGCAACACCCTGGAAAAGCAAACTCTGGGAACAAGGTGCGGCTGATGCGCTTAGCTTTGAAGGCTGGGAGGAGTGCCATAGGTATGTGAAGGCCCTACACAACGTGGTTGTGGTCTATCTCGTGCTGACTGGGTTCCATAGAAGGATCTGAGCTAGAAATGGCAGGATTCGTCCTGCAGAAAGGAGCGGACTATGTCACACACTTAGACGAGCATAGAAACAGCCTCGGCGCTGATGATGCAAAGGATCTGAGAGGTCTCGAAGCCGAGTATTACGTCTTACGGACTGCTCTTGTAAGTCCACAGGACTCATACACCCTAAGACTGGCCGGATTGAATCAGCTTACCCGGGGTAGTCATGGAAAGAAGACCGTCTCGACGTCGCCGAACACATGTACAACAAGGGTCATCTTATCGACCAGTCCCTCGACCCATACTACGCCGAGAAGCTCGCAGATGTCCTATACGAAGTTGGAAAGGACATGAATATGAAGAAAGACTTTCAGATGGCAGTCAAATGGCTAGACCGAGCGCAAGACATCATCAACAGTCACGACCTCGAACAACTCAGCCGCGAGGCTCTGGAACTACGGACAGCCATTATGCAGGCACATATCACTGCCCTCATGAACCTCGAAACCGCTGAAGGCTTCAGGAAAGCTGACAACCTAATAGTGTTCCTACAGTCAGAAATGGGCACCACGATGGTAGTTCTGCTTCTCAAGCTGGAGCTCCTCACGAAAGCACCGGCTGAGATCTTCGATAGCAATGAATATGCGGCCATCCTCAGCCAAATGATTGCATGCTTCGCGCAGAAAGACTCAGCTATGGACTTGGCTGGGCAGTCCCCCGGAGATCCAGACTTCAGGCTGATCATTCACCACATCGGGAAGCTACACGACAAGAAACCAGAGTTGGGCTGCGCTGTGCTGGACGAGTTTATCCTGGCGATCTCCAAGAGCGACCACGACGAATGGATAGCACGGCTTGTTACCAAGAGGATCTGGATGGCGACGTACAGCGCAAATTCGACAGAGTCCATCAAAGCAGCGGAAGCAGCACTCTCTTGTATCCAGAAGCCCCTGGGTGCGGATGCGACAGTGGCCGCGCAGACGGTGAGGTGACGTGGAATCATTGACTGACTATATGATGGATCTAACAGTCACTAGCTGATATGGAAAACACTCGAATCTGTCTATCACAAGCAGAAGTTTGACGTTGCCGAGCGGTGGTCTCAGCTTGCGATGCACCGTATCTTTGAGAATACGGGGCCATTGAATCGGGCCAAGATCGAGAGGTATGCATCCAGTACACTGCCGTATCCGCCCGTATTGATCTCAAACCACAGGAAGCACCTCCTCTGTGCACTTGCCCAAAACAATATCGACGGCGCCAGGTCAGTGTACCACTCCATGTCCGAGGAGTCACAGAAAGAGCCGAGGACGCTCTATTTGATGTACAAGATCGCTGTCCGGAGCGATGATCGCGAAGAAGCTACCAGGTGCCTCGAGGGGATCAGCAAAGCACTGGAGCCTATCGAATACCTCTACGCCTGCTGTCTAGATGCCCAAGACGCCCCGCACCGAGACTTTGCCATCGAGGCATTAAGCAAGCTGCTGGAGAAGAACGAGCACAGCCCTTCTAGTCCCGTCCACCTTCCCGCGCTCCTTCGATGCACCGTCCGGCTTATGGCCAAGGACCTGGAAGGACGGGAGGACGAAACAAACTCCAGAGAAGCCGTCCAGAAGCTGTGCGGAGTGTTCAGCGAAGGTACGACGTTCTCCTGCCACTTACCCAACACGCCTCTAGTTACTGACCATCTGATGCCACAGTTGTGACGCACATCCAGCGGGAACTCAAAGACTCCAAAGGCAACAAGCTCTTTGACATTAACGAGCTAGACTGGTTCGCCCGCAACGCCTACAACCTCGGCATCAAGCACCTCGACGCCTGGGACGTCTCCAGCACCATCGAGATCCTGACCTCGTGCAACGCCATCATGTCACACTTCCCTCCCGACATATCATCCGACACCTCAGCCGACATCGCCCTCAAAGCCGTCTTCAACAACTTCATCATCTCCTCGGCCCTCGTCGCCCGCGCCCGCGCCCAGGACAACATCGAAGACCAACTCCAGGACTACCTCCGCATGCGCAAGCACATCGCCTCCTTCGACGCGTCCCTGCCCGCGCAGCTCCCCGCCCTCGTCGAGGCCTGCCGCGCCGACATGCTCTCCAAGCTAGCCTGCCTCCTGACCTTCGACTTCGAGGGCGCCCTGGCCCTCAAATCCTACGACGACCTGTGCCCCATCGTCCGCAAGTGCGCCGACTCCTGCTGCTCGGCGGCCCGGCTCTCCCTGCAGGCCATGGCCGACTGCCTCCTCCGCCACCACCAACCCCCGGCCCCGACGCAGACCGTCTACTCCGCCCTCAGAGCCATAATCAACTCCCTGTCCGTCCTCCCCCCCGGCGGCGGCGGCGGCATGGACCACGTCAAGCTCAGCCGCTACATGCGCTGCCTCTTCCAGGTCACGCTGCCCTTCGACGACGCCCTCGCCCTCGACCTGACGCGGGAGTACGTCGACATCATGGAGGGGGCCGTCGCGCAGAAGGTGCCGCCGCCGTGGGAGGAGACCGAGTGGTTGGCCGTCTCGGCCTTCAACCACGCCGTGGACTGCTACTGGGGGAAGCGGGACGATGACTGCAGACGCTGGGCGTTTAGGGCGTTCGAGATGGCGCACCTGATGGGCGACGGGGGAAGGCTGGAGGAGCTGCTGCACGGGAGGTTTATGGAGCTGAGGTTTGACAGGGAGTAAGGTAGATTCCATTGCTTGTGAGGCTTAGGTCAAGCAGGGGCAAAAGGGCAAATGGGCATGACGAACTGGTGGACTACATCGTCCGTGTTGGCTGTTTCCCCGACATTTAGCTCGCGTGTACAATATATATATATATATATATACTCGCAGTTGCAAACAACATCAGTTCTCCCATCTGATACTAGATTTGACTAGAGCTGGGCTGGGTTTTGCATTTGTAATGGACAACACGTATAAAGAGGATCCATATACATGCGACGCGTCACTGTCACGGCCTGTCACGGCCAGTATGAGAAGATAAGAGTCGTTAAGCACAGCGCTGATATTGCTTAACGATGATTAACGTGTGATTGTACAGTAACAAGCCGGTATCCACGTCCCATATCCGCTTGCGAAGCCCTCCTATTTCCTGAAGTTCTCCCTTCATGCCGAGACCAATTTGATTTGCTGCTGTGATGAAAAAGAAAGGAAAAAGAAAAACCTGTCCCAACCAAGCGAACCCTAAGGCGCAGCCATCAAGAAGTCTCCGTCTTCAGGTGCATCTTGTCTACCTGTGCAACATGAACGACCTCGCGACTCCTCGACACGCGAACGTTCCATTCCGCAGGACCATGCAATCTGATCGTCATCCTCGCCCGCTCCGGCGAGGTACCCAGCACGATAGACAGAAATCCCGTCTAGAGGATGTCGTCATCCATCGCGGCGTCACCGTTCGTGGCAGCAGCAGGAGCAGCGCCCGGTGCGGGAGCGGCGCCATTCTCAGTGTTGTTGTTGGCGACGAAGTAGTCGGCCATCTCGGAGTCGAGCTCCTCAGCAGTCTTCTTCGATGGGCGGCTGTTGCGACCGCGGCGAGGCTTGTTCCGGGCAGGCTTGCCGGCAGCGCCAGCCTTGGCAGCGTTAGCACCGTGCTTGTCCGTGGCAGCAGACTTGGGCTGAGCCTTGGGTTGACTGCTTAGAGAGTTAGTCAAAGGTCGATGAGCTGGGAAACGTGGCACGTACGTGATGCGCTGACCGAGCGACTTTGGCTGTGGGATAAGATCCGCGGAGGCGACGATGACCTCGACCTATGGCTGTTAGAACCGACCTAATCTAAGGGAGGACTTCGAAGAGTAAGTACCTTGACTGGCCGGTTGTCGATCAGAAGCCCGTTCAGCTTCTGGAATGCCTTGCTGGCTCCATCGGCGTGGTGGAAAGTGATGTGAGCAATTCCCCGGCTGACACCGCCTGGGCCATAAGACAACTCAACCCTCTTGACCTGTCCGATAGCTGTCTGGAAGTATTCCTATGCGAGTGGGAAAAGTCGTGGTTAGCAAAATGCGAGAGACCGAAAAGCGTGAATCCGGACGACGTATCCGGCATCGATGATTCCTCAGGGCAGGTAGTGGCAGCATGGCGAGCGAGTCCGACATAGTGAGGGCAAAGCAGCGAGCAAAGCAGCGAGAGCGCTTCTCGACAACGACAAACAGTCATCTGCGACTGGCAGAGAGTCTGCTTCTTGCCCATCCCCCGGAACCGACCGTTGCATGGCACAACATGTTCGCACCGCCTCGAAACCAGCGGTAACACCAACAGCATGGACGATGTCCCCTCTGCACGCTGCAGGACACACTCCTAACATCTCGTAATCGTCACACATCTCGTTCGTTACTGGGCGGAAACCCTCCGAGAAAAGAAAGAGGTCGCAAAAGAGCTCGGAATGAGCGAGCGATAAGGAGGAAGGTGCGTCGTTGCTCACTGCTGCGCTCGCCATATGCAGTCATCGATCCGGTCACCAGCCGGAGGGATGCCGCTTCAAAGTGCTAGTGGATGGGGTCTCCAAAGCTAGCTGCCACCTCTCCGTTAAGTCTGCAGCGTCGGCATGAGGAAAAGGTGCTTGCCAGGCTACCTGATCACAGCTCGTACACCCGACCGGAGAGGGCTCAACTTCCGGGACTCGACGGCGCAATGCACCCGTCTTGGAAGGACAAAGGCAATTGGACTGGTCAAGCACGAGCGCAAGACCGGCTTTTCAGCCGCCAATGATAGGAGCCGACGCGATTTAAGTCCGGGATGGATTCACCAGGTGGGGGAGACGTCGACAGAATTCCCGCAAGGCGGATGGCCTCATCGGTAACATACCTTGATCTGGGCCTCGGAGACATCTTTGGGCTGAAAGGCGCGTTAGCGTCGTGGACCACGAGTGAGGGATGTCAGAGTCAGGTTTTGAGGTGCTTACCATGTTGCTGACCATTATCTTGCTCTCACCAACAAGGCCGGAACCCTTAGCGGGCGTGGGCTTCGCAGCGTTGCGAGCCGGCTTGACATTCTTCTTGATGCCTCCGGCAGGGGCGGCAGGGGCGGCAGGCCGGCCACCGGCGCGGCGGGTTGAGCGACGGCCCGCGGCCTTGCGCTGGGTGGAAAGGATCTCGTCCAAAGACTGGTCAAGCTTGCCGGACATGATGGAAGATGTCGGGATGTTGATTAAGTAGAGGAATATCCGGAGTGTCTTGGTTCGGTGCAAAGGATTACGTCAGAGAGAGTGCTGAGCGTGATCGAAGGCGAGGGGTAAAAGTTTTTCGTGACGGAAGGCTCGACTGCGATGATCTGACTTGATGAGTCGGAAGTGGTTATTGGTAGTGGCTTGGTTGTGCTGATGATCCGCGTTGTGCGGAGCTGGCGAGAGATCAGGCAGCGCGCTGAATGATGGCAAACGGGGAAGTTGACGCGAAAAATGCTTGCGCGACAGGGCAATATGGGGTTGTGAGGATGTGGCAGAAGTCGAAGGACCAAATGGCCTATTGAGCTGCGAAGTTGGATTGCAGCGTCGAAAAAGTGAAGTAAGTAAGAACTTATGTTGATTTTTGGTCGATGGGTGTTGATGGGAAAAGTTGGTTGGAAGTGACGAGAAGGACGTGAATGCAAAGAAAGGGAGAACGCCAAGGTTTGTCATAAGATGGGCTGGCAGCCTGGCGGGCACGTTTCACTCGTCGCGAACAATGAACAATACCTACCGGTAGGAGGCAGCGCGAAGCCCCACTGTGATTGGTTGGCACTGCTTATGTCAGGGAGTGGAGTGGACACGGGCTGACCGGGTACCTTGCACAGTACCTTTACCTTGCCTTACTTTATACATACATACATGTACTTACAGTCGGAAACTCTTGCCAGCTAACTGTCCACAGAAACAGTAAACTTACCTTGAGCAAGAGGTAAAATACAGTGCAAGGCTCGATGATGGCTTGCGCCAGTAGACAAGGAACCTTCATATGCCAAATGGTTGTACGCACACAGTAGATGAGTCCATAGCAGGGTAGTATCCGTACCTGTAGTTCTCGTGCAGGCCGAGCCGTGGGGTGGCGTAGCTCTCGGACCCCACCATGTGAATCATTCACGATAAGGTAGACCAGCCGTCCAAAAAGTTTCTCGATAAGGGACACTCTTCAGTCTAGCTAACAACGTCTGCCCAAAACAACAAGAGTGCCCCCAAGTATTTAACATGCTCAGGGCGAGCACTAGGTCACTACGGCTTTCAAGGTGACACTTACTACCGATTGCGACTGTGTGAATCCGTCCGAGTCTAGCAAGACTTGCAACATTCCAGAATTTAGGAGGAGACGAGCAGGGGGGGCTTTCGGGGGCCTTCGTGCTGCGAGCCTGGAGAGGAGGAATCGCACATAGAGTTATTGTGGCCCGGAACGATCAGTCACCATGCCTTTTATCGACGATGGCTTCGAGGCGCTCCTGGAGCCATTCTACAACGGAAAGAAGCTCACCGATCCCATCTCGACCAAGGAGGACAAGTACCAGCTACTGCCGGCCTTCCTCAAGGTCAAGGGTCTGGTCAAGCAGCACATCGACTCGTACGACTTCTTCGTCAACCATGAGCTCCGGGAGATAGTTCGGGCGAATCGGACCGTACGAAGCGAAGTCGAGAGCAACTTCTGGGTCGAGTTCACCGACATTCGCATGGCGAGTCCCAGCCGAAACGACTACAGCGACTTCAGAGCCCGAAACGATGTCACCCCTATGGAATGCCGTCTCCGAGACATGACCTATGCTGCCCCGATTGTCGTCGACATAGTATACACGAGGGATAAGAAGAGGGTCATACGGAAAGACATACCGCTATGTCGGATACCGGTCATGCTGAAGAGCTCCAAGTGCTGCCTCAACGGCGCCAACAACGCCCAGATGGAGGTCATGAACGAGTGCCCGCTCGACCCCGGCGGCTACTTCATCATCGGTGGTACCGAGAAAGTCATTCTCATCCAGGAGCAGCTCAGCAAGAACCGTGTCATCGTTGAGACGGACGAGAAGAACCACGGTGTGTCGGCCTCGGTCACCAGTTCGACCCACGAGCGGAAGTCCAAGACATACGTTACCCTGAAGAAGGACCGTATAGTCTTGAACCACAACGTCCTTATCGAAGCAGTCCCCATTGTGATCGCTCTGAAGGCGCTTGGCGGACTCTCCGATCACGAGATCATCCAGCTGGTGTGTGGCCGTGACGGACGGTACCAGGATGATTTCGTTGCGAACTTTGACGAAGCCACAAAGGTTGGCGTCTTCACCCAGCAACAGGCATTGGAATATATCGGAGCGCGTGTTAGGACGGGTACCAAGTTCGGCAAGCCTCAATTCGGTCAGGGACCGCGGCGAAACATCATCGAGGAGGCTCTTGACGCGCTGTCGAACCTCATAGTCGCGCACGTCCCGATTGAGGGTCTCGACTTCTACCCTAAAGCTGTCTACATTGCCATGATGGTCCGCAGGGTCTTGATGGCTTCTCACAACCCGAAACTGGTGGACGACCGCGACTTCGTCGGCAACAAGCGACTGGAGTTGGCCGGACAGATGTTGTCGCTTCTGTTTGAAGATCTCTTCAAATCCTTCACTAATAATCTCAGGATGGCGATGGACAAGGTCTTCAAGAAACCGAACAGAGCGGCGGCGTATGATCCGGTTGGCCCAATTACTGGTTGCGGCGCTTCGATCACGCAGGGAATGAATCGGGCAATTCAAACAGGCAATTGGAACGTCAAGCGGTTCGGTATGCAGCGGGCGGGTGTCACTCATGTGTTGAGCAGACTCAGCTATATCAGCGCCCTGGGAATGATGACCAGAATCAGCAGTCAGTTCGAGAAGACGAGGAAGGTGTCGGGACCCAGAGCACTGCAGCCGTCGCAATGGGGCATGTTGTGTCCGTCAGATACCCCCGAGGGTGAAGCCTGCGGTCTGGTCAAGAACTTGGCTATGATGACGCATATCACCACCAACGTCGAGGAAGGGCCGGTGAAGAAATGGATCTTCAGTGTCGACGCGGGCGTCGAGCCCCTCCGCAACTTCTCGGGCAGAGAGATGCACAGCCCTGGCACCTACATAATACACGTCAACGGTACGCCGTTCGCCCTGACGAGATACCCCAAGCGGTTCGCCGCCAAGTTCCGGACTATGCGTCGTCGTGGATGGATATCGCCGTTCGTCAGCATCAACCTCAACCCTCACTTCTCGGCCGTCAACATCGCCACCGACGAAGGGCGCATCTGCCGCCCGTATATCATCGTGAAGAACGGCAAGTCGAGGCTCAAGGCGGAGCACTTGCGCCTGCTGCAGCTGGGCAAAGCGTCTTTCGACGACTTCCTGACACACGGCGTTATCGAGTATCTCGATGTCAACGAGGAGCAAGACACGCTTGTAGCGCTCTACGAGAACGAAATCACGCAGTTAAGCACTCATATGGAAATCGAGCCCTTCACCATTCTCGGCGCGGTTGCCGGCCTCATTCCCTTCCCACACCACAACCAGTCTCCTCGTAATACCTACCAATGCGCCATGGGTAAACAAGCCATCGGCGCCATTGCCTACAACCAATTCAACCGCATCGACACTCTCCTCTACACCCTCGTCTACCCCCAGCGTCCCATGGTCATCACCAAGACCATCCAGCTGATCCACTACGACAAGCTGCCAGCCGGACAGAATGCCACCGTCGTCGTCATGTCCTACTCGGGCTACGATATCGAAGACGCCCTCGTCCTCAACAAAGCCTCGATCGACCGCGGCTTCGGACGCTGCCAAGTCTTCAGGAAGTACACGGCCGAGCTGCAAAAGTATCACAACACCCGACGGGACATCATAGGCGGCCCTTCGGTAGACCCCCAGACCGGTGAGCGGGTACCCAAGCACGTGGCCCTCGACGACGATGGGCTAGCTATAGTGGGCTACAAGGTGCACTCGGGACAGACCATGATAAAGAAGGAAACCCCAATGGACACGGGCAGCACAGGGATCGGCAGCGACCGCGGTCCGGACGAATTCCGCGACGCATCGGTCAACTACCGCATCCCCGATCCAGCATACATCGACAAGGTGATGATTTCGGCTACGGATAACGACCGTAACATCATCAAAGTGCAGACGCGGCAGACCCGCCGACCCGAGCTGGGCGACAAGTTCTCCTCGCGTCACGGGCAGAAGGGCGTCGTGGGCATTATCGTCGACCAGGAGGACATGCCCTTCGCCGACTCGGGCCTCTGCCCGGACATCATCATGAACCCGCACGGCTTCCCGTCTCGAATGACGGTCGGCAAGCTTCTCGAATGCCTTACCGGCAAGGCCTCCATCGTCCACGGCCGGCCCGGCTACGGCTTTGGCGACGCCTTCCGCTCGCACCCGGTCGAGGAGATGAGCCAGGTGCTGGTCGACCACGGCTTCAGTTGGGAGGGCAAGGACTACTTCACCTCGGGCATCACCGGCGAGCCGCAGGAGGCCTACATCTTCAACGGGCCCATCTACTACCAGCGCCTGAAGCACATGGTGCAGGACAAGATGCACTCGCGCTCGCGCGGGCCCCGGGCGATCCTCACGCGGCAGCCGACCGAGGGCCGCTCGCGCGACGGCGGGCTCCGGCTCGGCGAGATGGAGCGCGACTGCCTCATCGCCTACGGCGCGTCGCAGCTGCTGCTCGAGAGGCTGATGATCTCGTCGGACGCGGCAGAGCTGGACATCTGCCAGCGTTGCGGGCTGTTCGGGTACAAGGGGTACTGCCAGACGTGCAAGAGCACGAGGGAGGTGACGCAGATGACGATGCCGTACGCGGCTAAGCTGCTGGTGCAGGAGCTGATCAGCATGAATGTCGGTGTGAGGCTGCAGCTCGAGGATGAGTTTCCGCATCCGAGGTGAGGGGTAAGTGGAGGATGGGAAAGGGGATGCAGAAAGGAGTATGGAGCCCGGGATACGAGGAAGTGGCTTGTATGTATGCTTTATGACCTGAGAGCTTGGATGCATTTGCCGGGGGGGTATAACTATGCATGGCTGGAGTATTAGAGAATGCATTAGATTCTTCGGGCTTCCCAAGACTACCTTCTTATCTTGCCTCGTGGATGGTTCAATGTATACTCTGGCAGACACTGTTGTTTGCTGATTACCTTCGATGAAGACCGTGTTATCGGGCACGACGCTGATATTTCCAGTTATGCTTGAGACGTAGAATACAGACACACCGAAGACTCACGAGACGCAGTGGAAAACGCACTATGAAAAGTGAAAAGCTGTTAACCGAACCAACAACAGTGCAGAAAAGAGAAAAATAGCGAGGACGCAACCATCCGGCCGATCCCCCGCCATCAGATCGGGTATGCATCGCCTCGAGCACAAGTCCATCCAGTCTTTTCGGGGTAAAGCGAGCGGCGACCATCCAGACCGCCCCGAGTTGCCATGACGTGGGTTGGTTCCTGCCTGTCGGTCCTAAGAGGCCTCATGGGCTGCCTTGCCTCCCATCTATTATCATCATCCCGGTCCATCCTCCGTTCTCTATCGCGATATGCGCTCGCGCCAAGCTTCGCAAGATATTATCCCTCCGAAGGCAAAACACATAGAACACCGAAACCCCGTTTCCCGGTCGTAAGCGCGGCTTGGCTTTAGCAACAGCCGCCCGCTTGGTTGTTGGACACGCCGTGGCCCGGGCCGACCTGCACGTTCGGCTTGGTGTTGTTCGTCGCTGTGCTGCCCATGCGCTCCTTGATCTGGCGGGCCATGGTGAGGAAGGCCTGCTCGACGTTACTGGCGTTCTTGGCTGAGGTCTCGAGGAAGGGGATTCCCAAGCTATCAGCGAATTCCTGTAGCGAGATATGTCAGCGGTTTCTTCTTTCAAAGTGCGGAAAAGGCACAGCAGCACGAGTCGGTGTGGCGCATGCACATGAGATGGCTTAGCTTACCTTTGCGACTGTGTAATCGACCACCTTCTTGTCCGACATATCGCTCTTGTTGCCTACGAGCAGCTTGTTAACGCCCTCGGTGGCGTAGCGGTCGATCTCCTGCAGCCATTGCTTGACGTTGTTGAACGAGTCCATATCCGTGACATCGTAGACGACGCAGATGCCGTGGGCGCCGCGATAGTACGACGAGGTGATCGTCCTGAAGCGCTCTTGGCCGGCGGTATCCCACTGCAGACGGTCGTTAGTCGCGTTCACAGCGTCTTGTGAGAGGAAACGGAGGTGCATACGATCTGAAGCTTCACCGTCTTTCCGTCCAGCTCGATGGTCCGGATTTTCTTGGGTTCATATTAGCAGTTTGCCTGCAGACACAGAGGTCGATCAGAGTCAGGTGGACATACGAAGTCGACGCCGATAGTCGAGATGTAGGACTCGGTGTAGGTGTCGTCGGCAAATCGCAGCAGCAGGCAAGACTTTCCGACACCAGAGTCACCAATGAGGAGGAGCTTGAAGAGGTAGTCGTATCTAGGCTGGTATTAGATGGAATTCTCGGTAGAAATCCCTCGACCGGCGTTCACGCTGGACTCGGAGTTGACGGTACTCTGGACATAGACAGTTAGCATTGCCGTCAGCGCATCGGGGTGCGATGCGGGATCAGGATGCGTACCACTCAGGATTCATGTTGGGCAATGTTCCCGGGAAATCAAAGCCAAGTGGCAGATGGTATCAAGTTGCTTGGAGGGATGGGCGAAGTAGCGGCGTGGAGGGTTGCGGAATGCGATGGTTCTTGAAGTCGTTCGGGGGCTGATGGATGATGAAGTTGCAAGGCAGTGAAGCAGGCTACACGTCAGGCAGGTGATCCGGGGAGACAAACGACACCGCCGACCACTCAGGTGCGGGGTCCGTGCGTCGCCCCTTTGGTCGGAACCACTTCCAGTCAGGTGCACGGGCACGTGATCTTGGCAGAGCCCAGCATGCCTTCCAGAGATCCACGTTTATGTCTCGATTTAGGGGTACCTTACCTACGTAGCAGGTATTCAAGCCATAACGGCTGTTATTCCTGCTAATGTTCGCCTGGGATCGAGTCAAAGTGACTGCTGACCTGGAGGAACCCAAGCACATGCCTCGGCATGACTCTGACCAGAACACCTGACAGAAACACTTGTCACTTGCATACTTTGTACCAAAACCAGCACGGCACAACTATCGATGTAAGGTACCGTACCTTATTGAAGCATGGAAACTTCAGGTTGAGAGCCTGTGTACTGCTGCTTGTGTGTAACATAATACAGTCGATGGTATGTTGTCTCCTCGGGGCCACCAAAACCACGGGACAAGTTCGATCTAGCCCAACGTTTTGGACGTCCTAGTTGTTATAGGGTCTCCCTAATTCTCAAGCTATTCTCTGCTTCGAGGTCTTGCCAGTTGTTGTTCAGTCCAAATGTTGTATCTTGTGCTGAGGTCTGGCGAGCGAGCAATGAAGCCCGCGTTGCCGGCCTTCAGCTTCGGGTGGCCCGTGCTTCCCGTGCCGCCGCGCCGGCAGCGACCGGCTCGAAATTCCAGCACTGACATCATACCACCTCAAAGCTTTAATCGCAACCAATGTACACATCGCGAACAATTTCAACATTGCAACGTCCCATATTACTCGGAAAGTAGATGCGCCCCGCCATAGATCTGGACAAATGTCCGGCTCAAACAGGCTGCTGCAGTCTTCGTCCAATGTCCTGAAACCATCCACAGCCGGCGGTCATCGAACATGTCGCCTGGCAAGTCCCATCGCCGCCACGAGCTCCCTAAAGCCAACAATCTCACCGACAACCAAGCCTCTCACGACCCTGCAGGAGTCTAATCCGCGGAACCTCCCCGAAGCCTGGTTCAAGACTACACCGCCACGACGCAACGACAATGCCTTCATCCCACCATCCCAGCAACCGTCCCCACGTAAAGGACCGGACGACAACAAAGTCAAGCTGGGAAAGAGTATGCTCTCCCCCTCACCCCGTTCCCCACCCCATGCCGCACCTCTGAACTAACGAAAAATGCTGTTGTTGCAGCCCTCCGAACCCTCCAATCCCGCCTCCCAACCCTCCTCAACTCCCCGCTACCCCAGGAGATCCTCTCCCCCTCCATATCCCTCCACCTCTTCCCCTCGACGCACCCGCACCTCCCCGCCGTGCGCGGCCGCGTCGCCTATCAGGCCGCCCTCTGGACCTCGCCCATAGCCTGGAACCGCGTGCCCGGCCTCGGCAACGTGCGCCTTGAGATCCTGTCCGAGCGCATGGTGCGCAAGCCGGCCCGCCGCGAGGGCGCCATCGAGGACCAGCTCGTCGTGCGGTGGCGGACGATCGGGGGCAGCAGCAGGAGTCTGGGGGCGCTGCTGTTCCAGGGGAGGGAGGGTGCGGCCGGAAACGGAGGGGTTGGTGATGATGACGGGAGCGGACCGATGGTGCCGGGGAGGGGGGAGAAGATCGGCTCTGCCCAGCGGCCTGGGGAGGGAAAGGAGTTTACTGGTTTGTTCATCTTTGAATTTGATCGGGAGGGGAGGATATTGAGTCATACGATTGAGCACGTCGAGGAGGGCGGGCAGTGGGAACGGGGAGTGGGTGCCAAGGTGGTTGGCTTGACGGATTGGTTGCTGGGCGGGTTTAAGGGAAATGGGGAGGGGTCGAATACCCCTTGTCCCGCGTTTTCGTCGAGGAGTGTGCGTAAGGAACGGTGAGGCTGGACTGTTTGAAGTGTACGATTAGAGGCGAGGCATTTGGTTGGCAAGCATTGCTTTCTTTTCTTGGGGTTTTATGGAGTTTGATGGACGGTAACGACAGGCAGATGATCGGCTATAGGGCACGGGACCTCACTCCTCCTCCTCCTCCGTCCCCTCTCACTCTAGTCATTCTCCGTCTCAAGCGCGGATTGTATCTCCGCCCATCTCACCGCTCAGTTCCCGTGACGTCGGTCCGCGCCGCTGGGCTCCGTTGGTGGAGCCCGTCTTGGAGAGTCCATCGACCCCGAACTGCGCGGGCGATCCGTTGGCATAGCCCTGACCATAGCCGTTTCCGACGGTCTGAGCATAGGAGAACAGGGCGGCGCGGGCGGCGACGACGACCTTCTCGGCCTGCTGCAAGGCTGCTTTCAGGGCTTGAGCGGTCGGATCGTTGGCCGCGGTGCCATTGACGGCCGCGGCCTTGGCCTTCTTCTGCTCCTCGCGGAGCTCGATGATGTGGCCGTTGATCCAGAGGCCCTCGAGCTGGGCGTCCGTCATGTCCTTGGCGCCGCTGATGCGGCCGCGGCAGGATGGCGTGCCGCAGAGGCAATCGAAGGGCTGGGACATGTGCCACTCTGTGGAGGGATAGAAGAACTATTTTGTCGGTTAGGTGTGATTCACAGCATCAGTGGTGAGGGGTGCTTGCGGTCAACTCATCTCCCGGCTTGAGGCCCTTAGGCCCGGCAATGATGTTGAGATTGGCCGTGTCGAAGATCTGCCAAGTGAAACCATGTGAAATTAGGGTTATTTGAGCGTACGAGGTAAGGCTAGGTATAGACCAACAAGAGAAGGCTCGCATGAGTGGTTGATATACAACAAGTCACTGTTCAGGTTCAGGTGCTTGTCACGTCCGAACTGGACGGTTGCGTAGGTCGGAGTGTCGGCCAAGGTGCACGGAGGGAAGGACATTTTGGCGTAGAGGCCAAAGGGAGGAAGGGAGACCTTGGAGAGGCTCTTGGAGGTGAACTCGGCCTCGTTGATGATGACCTCCTGAATGTCCGGATGAGACGGACGAGTCCAGGTCGGAGTAAGCGGTGCCATTGTAGGTATTGAGTGATAGCGCGTGGCTGTTTCTGCAGTTATAACAAACGTCTAACGTGCGCCTATGGTAAGGTAGTCACTGTGGTAGTCTACTGACGAGCAGTGGTGAGGTGAACTTGTGAAGTTCCAGTGAGGTTGTTTTAAGCTAACCTTGGCTGCCGGCTATGGATTGCCCTGGGCTGGCCTGAACTTACCGACGTGCCCGCTAATGGACGACATCGAGGCCCAGGTGCGTAGTCTCTGCCTAAACTCTCTCCACATCCGGCCGCGCTATTCTGCCATGGAGACAAGTTAGCTGCCAAGGCTTCTCTTGGACATGAAGGCTAGAGAGGGAAATCGGATGACGATGTTGCTGACATGTGCTCCCCGTAATCGCGGGGTTACAGGGGTTAATTTAGTGACTTCCGCCGGTGCACCGATGATGGACAGCCGGGTCGGCCTATCAGAGGCTTCGACACTTCCAAAGTGGGCAATCCATGGAGTCGTTGCAGAATAAGGTATGTACTTTGCAGTTCTGCAAGACACCGCACAAAGACTCAGGCAAGGGATACTTTGCATCACCATTCTCTCAGACTGGTGGCACACGCACAGGAGAGTGGCCGGGAAGACGCGCAGATAAATCTGCACGCCATAACGTCGTATGGGTGCCGCACGGATGCTTCAAAGTAGCAAGGGTAACGCAAGCAAGGGGAGCAATTCTCCTCTCCTGAGAAGATTAGTTTTGCATATTTTTCTTCCATCAACCATAGAGGACAAGACCAGGCCAAGTCACCTTAGCTCAGATCATTCTCGACCATTGCCGACAAGAGACTTCTTTCAAGATCAAAATCAACTCTCATCGGTGTCAACCAATACGAGCAGGAGGCCGGGAACGTCTTCCAGAAACGCACGCTCAGACATCGATTGGCAAAATAAGCGTGCTAGAATGCATGGAACATCGCAAGGAGGGTGGTACACCCGGGATTGGTGCACCACTCGCTGGTTGGCTTTGACACTGCAATCCAAAACCGACTAGATGTCTGGTCGCGTTTGGAACTGGGAACCTGGACGGCTTGATATGGACCGGGTGAGCTTGGTAAATGATGACTTAGAAGTCTAAGAATCCCCCAGACGCCCTGTCGACTGCATCCAGTGACTGAAGAGAGGAGACAGAGCGGCGGCTCTGTACGTCTCTTTTCTCTCTCATATCAGCATGTTCCCACTTTCAAGGCCTCCGAAATATCGCTCTCGCACGGCTGGCGAGCTCAGGCGCGGGACATGAAACCACAAATGAGATGACTTCTCTGGTTGCGACCCGACTTTTGCAAACCGATGGTGGGATGCTGATGGGCAGTTCCGCCGAGATGTCTACTACGTCTGCCTCTTCTGGGCCTGCTTCCAAGCCTCGATGGCCACGGATCCTCGACGCGATCGCACCATTCGTTTAAGATGGGCCAGGTACCTATCTGTACTCGAGTTGCCAGGTCACGCAAGGTCAAGTCGAGATCGTATATCCATCGCCCTGACCTTTTGATCCAGCTTGAGTTAGCATATCAGCTCTAGAGCGTCACCTCTACTCGCTTTCTCTCCGGCGAGCCAGTCCGACAGTCACGGAAGATGCGGGCAAGTTGGCAAAGACGGTTGCATAAGCTGCACGCAGAAGAAAGCGCCCTCGTCTTTGGTTCAGGACTACTCCGGGCTGGCTTAAGGCTCTCTTAATATACAATATCATAACTCACGCGCTCTCTCAGCTGTCACCTGGACCGGGAATCAGGTTTTATACCCCTGCGCATGAGGAACCAAACAAGCCGTGGAGTAGACGGTCCACATTGAAAGCACGACGCCTTCATCAGGCGGGAGGGAAAGCACCGGTATCCGTCGTGGGATTATCTGTGTGCGTCGTGGGCCTGATATAGCCACCATCTCGCTGGACGCTATACTCTCACACCTACCCACACTGACCTCGAGCTACTGCGGGCATCTTCGCACAGAGGCATATCCCACCACAGCGGCCCACACCACTACGACAAGGTCGATCAAACTGCAAAGCAGGGGCACATGCCACGTGCCAGCCCAAGCTCTTCTCGGCAGCCCGTCCCGTACTATATCTGAGGGAATGATTGCCTGCTTGATTCCGGGGAAGCATGTCAGCTGTCGAGCGGGAGGGGACGGATCATATCTAGGTAGAGGACCTGATGATGTGATCGATCCGGCCTTCCTTCGCAAGTTGGGTGGGCGCTGCGTGGGGGGCGAATGGGACCTCCTTCGAGAGGGCAGTCATCAATGACGGGTGCTCAGGACTTTTTGGCTTGCTCAAAAGCTCCGTGCCAGTCCAGGGGTGCCTACACTTGTCTCCCCATATAAGAGATCAGACGTCGCCATGTGAGCAACAGTCCGATCATCCACTTGCCTGGCCATAATACTACTTGTTACAGTCTCTTCCTCGCCCTGTCTGTGCTCTTGGCCGCTCTCACCGAAGCAAGACCTCCAACTATTCCAACTAAAGAAGACATAACCAGTCAGTACTCTTCCCTTGAGCGGATGCTCCAATAATTGCCCCTCATATAACGAGGGTGATGCCTGTCCACTGGCTGACACTGGTCCATTACCCTGTACCAGTCATGACGGGGCGGAACAGCCGTGTTTCGAGTGTCAGAACAGGGCAGAAGCCTCGCCCCAGGCCACAGCCCGAACCACCGACGCCTGTCCCGCCACCCCCTGGAGAATGATATCAACCTAATCATCAACACAAAAGATCTGGAAGGATGACCGAACGAGTTCCAGGCTCATCTGACTAGAGCAAGGACGGAAGACCCCTATCAGCGAACGAGGGACGAACTCATGACCCCATTTCCCTTGATCGACAACGGGCCGGGCCGCCCAAGAACATTAGCGACCTCGCAATCTCCGCAGAGTTACACAGGCGAGCTACATACATTTTGCGGCAAACATAGCGAGCAGCAACGGGACGAACGGACAGGGAGGGGGGTTTTCCAGCGCACAAATCTCTTGTATCGAGTGAAAGGCTGTGGGAAACCACACTAGCCATCTACGACCCCTTCCAGTCACTAGCAACAAGGAAGCCTTCCTGGGGGTTAGTCCATTCTGATACTTCGTCAAGGCGTGGCAGGATTAATGGTCATCGGAGACAACAAAGCAACAAGGAAAGTCTACCGTGGGGTGGAGATAATGATGTCTCTATTGAGGCGATAGGGACTATAATCCTGGCGTCCTGTAAAGAGGCGCATATATGTTTGTAAGATTACTTTTGACCAGCTACACACTTCCCCAACTACCTTACCTAACATCATTCCGCAAGGAGTGGTTCTGGAACTTCAAATGCTGTACAGTTACAAGTCTATATGTCAACTAAGACTGAGGCTCTCAAGAAGTGCAATGGCTATCCCACCCAACCGAGTGTACCACATTCTAAACAGGATGCTATATCTGCCCATACTTCCATGTACACCATACTCCATCCGGCAATAGCATACCAGTCCGTCATCAAACTATTGAACTACGCGGTGCACCTCCCTCCGATCTTGCGTTGCGGGATCTGTTCGGCATCGAGCTGGCTGCCCTTTCGCCTCCTCAGAATATGCAACAAGTAGACGCCATAGACAACATCTTTCTCCGCATTCCTCTCCTTCGTGACGTTGACATTACCCAGAAACATGGCCGCCAATACACACTACACCGCATATCGTCAGTCGCGTACCGCCGAAGACAGTGGACGATAATATGAACCTACCAAGACCATGAAAGGTGTGATCGCCACAAACGCCCAGACGACTCCCATCTACAGTATCGATCAGTACCATTTCTGCATTCGAACGACCCGCGGGGGGGAGGAGGGGGGGCAGAATTGACCTTAGCTTTATCAACAATCTGGCTCTTCATCGGCTCCGGCAGGCCAGAAAGCGTTGTGAAATCTCGGAAGGGCGAGTCGGGCCCGATACCCGACGTGTTGTTGAACACCGTCGCCATGATGGTCAACGCCAGCGTTCCGCCAAATGGTAACGCTACGGCCATGAGCGAGACTACTGTGGCGATGTGCTGCGGGTAGAAACCTATGACGTGGAGGGAGGCTGGGGAATGGATCAGCTTGTCTTGCTCAATGACGACCAGAATTATGAGCTGAAAGTGGAACTCACTAGGCATAAACCTCAACCCCGTCCCTGTCCCCGTGAGGGCCATCATCCCGAAGATGGTGGGGGTATGTCCGGCGTACAGTGCCCACGCGAGGACCCCGACGCCGACGGCTTCGACTGTCGAGCCGAAGAGGATAGGGAAGAACGTCTTCTTGGGATAGACGTTGCACATGAACATGGAGAGGCAGGCGCCCACGCCCATACCTGGCACATAGTAGACGAGTTGCTTTCCTGCATCGCTTGGTGTGTATTGCTCCACCATCGTAAAGTATAGGCTGACGAAGTAGAGGACCTGGAGAGTTAGTAAAGGTGCCATAGTCGGAGAGGGGATAGCCTTGGATTTACCGAGTACATAGCGGCTCCCGTGCAAGAGGTAATGTAGAACATCAGTCCCACATCCCGGTTAGAGAGCAGCTCCCAGTGAACCATGGCATTCTGAAGCGGCCATCTGCGCTTCAACGAACCCTCGGGAGCCATGAGCTTCTCGTAATAGCCGAAGACACCGACGAGCACGACTCCGATGCACAACGGGGCGAGAACATATGCCGAGTCCCACGAGTACGTGGCTCCAGCCCAAGTCAAGGCCAAGACGACGAGTCCAAATCCAAACAGGAAGAGCAGCTGGCCGCCGGCGTCCACCGTCATCAACCGCCGAGAGAAGCGTGCCCTCCGGCTTCTTTCCGTCGTGCCGTCGATTGAGGCTATGGGTTGGGGACCGAGGAGCTCCTTCCGAAGCAGGATGAAGATGAGGATGATGGCTGCCAGACAGATGGGGAGGTTGATGGCGAAGCACCACCTCCAGTTGGCGTTCGTTAGGTAACCGCCTATCACGGGTCCGACGCCGTACATCGTCCCCGCCGTGATCGTGAATATACTCCAGTTCTTCGCATTCTCCTCCAGGCTGACCTTATCAGCGAGTACGATCCTGATAATCACGCTCAAGCCCGCACAACCCACCCCCTGGAACGCTCTGCCCAGCAACAGTACCGGGAAGGCATCCGTCGGCGCGCCGGTGCACAACGCGCTGCCGACCATCATCACCAGGACGCAGGCCTGTAGGCTATAGTGCCGGCCAAAGATATCCGCCATCTGGCCCCAGAAGGGGATGAAGGACGCCGAGGTCAGGTTGAAGGCGGAGATGATCCAGTTCAGCTGGGCGACCTCGCCGAAGTCGACGGCTATCCAAGGCAAGGCCGAGGCAATGATGGTCACGTCGAGGGCTTGCAGAGCGAAGGGGAGGAGGAGGCCGAGGATCACCTTCCAGCGGTAGATGGCTGCGGCGCGCTTCTCGGATCTGCAGGCGGTACACCTCCCCTTTCCGTCGAGAGGAAATTGGTCCTCTTCGGTGACGGGTATCTGTTGACTATCCTCGGTAGAGGTGATCCCCGGCTCCTTCGCACCTTCGAGGGGGTGGATGACATCCTGGAGAGCTAGCGAGCGGTGATGACATGGCGCCGTCGCCTTCTGTGATCGATTCGAGCCTGGGGGTGACGCTGCCACCTGCCTCTTCTTCTTCGCCATGCGTATAAGGGTGATCATCTTCCTGAAAAGAGCCGGCGGTCGCCAGACGTTGATTATCCGCTGTACAGAAGGAATTTGACAACGGGAGGGAGTATAGGCACAGAAAAAATCGTTGTCGACAAAGACAAGCACAGAGATATATCACTTATAAGCTCGGGACCAAGTCATTCCATACAACATTGGAATGATACCTCTGATTGGGCGTTTGCCGTGCTCTCGTCTCAGCCCTACGTACGTACTTGCCGCGCAGATGCGACTCGACCTTGTCCTGTTGGTCGTAGTCAATGCTCGCTTGGAGCTTTACGAACGCGATACCGGTAAACGGCTGCTTCACTTGTAGCGTCATGTCCATTTTGACCAGCACCCTGCATAATGGGCACACGCTGCGTAAAACAGGCCAGTCGCGCAACGGAACTCCGCCTGGTTGAGGCATCCCATCCCTCTGTGCAATCTCATTAGCATGGTGAAACCGTCCAGAGTTTTCCTGCGCCGCGCAAGCACCTGGCGCGGCGGACCTGATAGAGCGATGACGAGACAATGCCAGCCAACCGAGCTTGAGGCTGAAAACCCTCGTGGCTCCGCGATCGCGAAAGCGAGACCGATAGCGAAACACAGGGGGGGACGGCAATCTCGGCATGAACCGAACAAACTGACTAATAGTCAGCCTTGCGTGGTCCATTTGGCGTGTGCTATACGAAAGTAAGGTAGGCATACGTAAGAAATGATATAACTCTGGGCTTGCAAGCCTACAATGAGTGTTGTGATCTTCGTCGGTAGTCAATCAGCGCCTATGCGCAAGTGCGCCAGGGTGGAAAGTGCGACGCGGGTTAGGGTTGGCTTAGAGCTCCAAACCCCGCATCCGGATCCGGCTGGGTGTGGCTTGCTGTGGCGTGTTCCCCCAGATCCCACCCCAGAAGCACCCCCAGAGCTGAGATTCGGTTATTGGTATGATGTTCCCCGGACGTGTGGAGGAGGAGATATGTACTTCCGACAAGAGCCCAGCGGTTGTGCACAGAACTTGCGGAGATAATCAGCTGAGCCGTTATCTGTCCCGAAGATGAGGTGACACCTGACAAGGCTGATCATTGCATTGGTAGCGTTCATTGCATCGGTAGCGTCGACAGAATACACGTACGTGCCCTTAACCCGAAGTGAGGCCAGGAGCCAAGCTCCTGCTGGTGTCTAGCAACTGGTAGCGGCTCAACCCGGATTTCCCAAGACACGTGTTAATGTTGCCATTTTAGTTTGTGGTACGACAAGTATTATACGGTGGTGCTCGCGCGAAACTGGAGTATTCTGGGAGTTTCTTGGGATGCTAAGGTACCTTAGAGAGTGTGCACTAGTCTAGGGGTGTACCACAGTAGATGTCTGATTGTCGGTCGAGCGAAGACGCAGGACGGCGGAAGAAGCAACAACAGCCGCATTCCGTTTGACCGGGAAGGTCCCATATCTTATGCGATAGCGGCTGCCTCTCTCCCTGCGTTCCCGTTCGTGCAAGTCCGCGAATCTGGGACTGTCACTGCTGCAGAATCCACATCTCCAGTCGTCATTTTCACATGCTTTCAGTCTTGAATGCAACTCGATCGATCCCAATTTGACGTTGCGTTTTGCTTCGAAGTCAGCCGGCAAGCGAGCCTGCTGACATATACGCCTAACGTGGCAATAACCCAACCAATAGCGGGCTAGACATAGACTTTACGCAGTTTCTCTGGCTTCTAGCGCTCACACTACGTTACCTAAGACCCCAGAAGGTCGCTACCTTACCGGACGGCACCCCGGACAAGCCGGGGATCTCTCCACATTCTCCACGCTTTTCTCTCCAATCCCTCCCGGCCTTTGTCGACATCGTGGCCAGCAATTGACAGATTTGAGCCCAGGAACCTGCTCAAACACGTGTAGGAGCTGACGTAGCACTACATGACACCGAGTCTCAAGGACTGAGGAAGAAGATTCCCGGGTCAGCAACCTTGCTGTCAGTCCAGGTCCCCACTGCTGCTAGTTGCACACTTAGGCGCTCTTCCTGTCACGTTTTGGGAATCGCGTGGATCGATCCGCCGCCCACCAGCAGACGAGACATCCTCTGGTCCGAAAGACCACCCCTAGCCTTGGGATCTACTCGGAGTCTCGAATCTGCGGCCAGCTCCAGGTAGAGCCCTACTAGTGGCGGACATTAGAATCGCAACAGAGAAAGGAGCAAGAAAGATAACGCAAGTCCAATCCTGCGGCATTGTTGGCCTTGTTTGGACGACATTACTGACTCGGTGCATTCCCTTGTTGAAGTCAGTCTCGATAGTAGATTGTGCGGGGCCGAGCCTCTGTTCGAGGGGTTGCAACCAACGTCATTCCGACCTCGAGTCTGTCTCTGGGACTTTGGGGCAACAGCGAGCCGGTGTAGCAGCTGAGCGAGTGAGTGAACCATGATTCAGCCAGAGAAGATGAAGCAGATGACCCGGAGCATTAACTGATCCGTAATAAGCCGTCCTTAGCATTCTCGAACTCTCCCAACTACCAGGACCTCAGGCTCTTTCCCTGCCATCACCCTCTCGCCTTCATCAACGTCCTTCAAGCACGAGCATAACTCGTCGGAATCCTAATCTGGGAAATTAAGCGCGGCAGTCTGACCCTTTGGTCCATTCTCACCAGTTTAGGTATGTACGTACACGACCGTGATATCTTTATCCAGGATTCGACTGTCTCGGCAGATTGTCAAGCACCTGCATCCATATTGCTCACTCGGTCCTGCGGAGAGTTCAAACCCACTCGTGCTACCCCCATGCCCAATCACTCCAATCGCTCCGTTACGCTCCGTTACACTCTCACCCTCGGCCTTTACGCTCACTACACCTCTCCACACATGTCACCTCGACCGTTCCCGGTCTTCCATCATGATCCAGTGCGCCGTGGAAGTTCCACATGGCTGCTGAGCGTGCCATCGGGACCGCCTTCCCCAGGAACCACGCCCATGCAGCCCCACAAGCGCTCCGTGAGCATGTACGCTCTTTATATTTCAGCATATCCTGCCCAGCCGCGACAGGAGCCTTCCCTCATGCATTTCCTCTCATGACTGCCTAGAGACCAAGCGTCTTATCTCCTTGCCTGATACCGGCTGGTTAAGCACTTCCAGTGGAATGCCACCTTACTGCCTCCAAGACTGCCACTACTTCTACCGCACAGCTCTGCGCGGCCTGAACATCAGCACCCACGTCTCGCCTCTGTACGCCTAATTCGCTCTCTGTCGAGCTATACTAACGACATGCCTACCCAAGTTCGTATCTTCACTTTGCCCAGGTCTCTAGGTGAGACCCTGTCAGCACCCATAACGACATCTGGAAGCCCTCGATCCGCCCCGGAGTATACAGACGTCCCGTTGGGTAAATCCACATACGCTCCCACAGCAAGAATCCGCGTGGAAAGCATCATGCCGGAAAACGACGAGAAACCCAAAAATGGCATAACCTTTGCTCATCAGGACAAGCTTCCGAAGCTTCCCATTCCGGACCTCGAATCTTCATGTCAGAAGTACCTGACTGCCCTTAAGCCCTTGCAATCTCCGAGGGAACATGCCGAGACTAAGCACGCCGTTGAGGAGTTTCTGAGGCAGGATGGTCCCGAGTTGCAGGAGAAGCTGAAGCAGTACGCGGCAGGGCGGACGAGCTATATCGAGCAATTCTGTATGTGACTCTTTCCCTTCTGGACGCCATGCCCTCGACACGATATCGGTATGCTGACTATCCCTAGGGTACGATTCATACTTGAACTACGACAACCCGGTCGTCCTCAACTTGAACCCCTTTTTCTTGCTTGAAGATGACCCGACGCCGGCGAGGAACAACCAGGTTACCAGGGCGGCGTCACTGGTCGTGTCAGCCCTGGAATTCGTACGAGCAGTACGCAAGGAGGAGCTCCCACCCGACCAGGTCAAGGGCGTGCCCCTCGACATGTACCAGTACTCCCGCCTCTTCGGCACCGCGCGGGTCCCCACAGAAGCCGGGTGTCAGATCGAACAGGACCCGGACGCGAAGCACATCGTTGTCATGTGCCACGGGCAGTTCTACTGGTTCGATGTCTTGGACGATAACTCGGACTTGATCATGACAGAGAAGGATATAGCCATCAACTTGCAGACCATCATCGACGACGCGGCTCACACACCGATCACGGAGGCCGCGAAGGGTGCCCTCGGTGTCCTTAGCACAGAGAACAGGAAGGTCTGGTCTGGACTCAGGGATATCCTAACCCGTGAGGAGAACTCCAACAACGCGGACTCCCTGGCTATCGTCGATTCAGCTCTGTTTGTTGTGTGCCTTGACTACTCAGAGCCGGAGACGGCCGCTGCTCTGTGCCAGAACATGCTTTGCGGGACAAGTCAGATTGAAAAGGGCGTCCAGATCGGCACCTGCACCAACCGCTGGTATGACAAACTCCAGATCATCGTCTGCAAGAACGGCAGCGCCGGCATCAACTTCGAGCACACTGGCGTCGACGGCCACACGGTTCTTCGTTTCGCAAGCGACTTGTACACGGACACCATCCTGAGGTTCGCTCGCACCATCAACGGCCTCGCACCGACACTGTGGGCGTCGACCAGCCCAGATCCCTCAAAGCGCGACCCGGAGAGCTTTGGAGATGTCAGCACCACGCCGCACAAACTGGAGTGGGACATGATTCCGGAGCTCAGCATCGCCGTGCGCTTCGCCGAGACGAGGCTGGCAGACTTGATCGGACAGAACGAGTTCGAGTGCCTCGACTTCAACGCCTACGGCAAGAACTTTATCACCTCCATGGGCTTCTCGCCCGATGCCTTCGTCCAGATGGCTTTCCAGGCGGCATACTACGGACTGTACGGCCGCGTGGAGTGCACCTACGAGCCAGCCATGACCAAGACGTTCCTCCACGGCAGGACGGAAGCCATCCGCTCCGTCACGGAACAGTCGGTCAACTTCGTGCAGACGTTCTGGGGCGACCATCCGGCCGAGGAGAAAGTCGAGGCGCTGCGCAAGGCTTGCCAGCAGCACACGGCCAACACCAGAGACTGCGCAAGGGCTCAGGGCTGCGACCGCCACCTGTACGCCCTCTTTTGCCTGTGGCAGCGGCTGGTAGACGAGGACTCGCTCAGCGTCTCCAGCAGCAACGGCTACTCCAGCCCGACAGACGGCTTCTCGGACCGCGGCGGCTCAGCGGTCGGCAGCCCCGGGCGGGAGTCGGTCCTGTCGGACGCGGTCGACCGCGTCGTCACCCGGGGCCGCGGCGACAGCACCAACTCCCGCGTCAAGGACAGCAACGCGCACCTCCCGCTCATCTTCGCGGACCCGGGCTGGGACAAGCTCAACACGACCATCATCTCGACGTCCAACTGCGGCAACCCGTGCCTCCGGCAGTTCGGCTTCGGGCCCGTGTCGGGCGACGGCTTCGGCATCGGCTACATCATCAAGGACGACGGCATCTCCATCTGCGTGTCGAGCAAGCACAGGCAGACCAGGCGGTTCGCCGACACGCTCGAGAGCTACCTCATGGAGATCCGCCGGGTGCTGCGCATCACGTCGCGCAAGACCATGACGACCAAGCAGACGCGCGCGAGGGAGATTGACGAGACGAAGCGGCCCAAGGTGACCAACAGGCTGAAGTCGAGGGGCCGGATGATCACCGGCCCCGAGGCCATCAAGTCGCAGCGGAGCTTGGGGAGTGCCTCGCCTACCGAGGATAGTCTGACGATGAGCGACGATGACGAGCTGGGCGGATGTAAGTTTTTCCTCTTTTTTACTTTCCTCTCGTCCCCACTATGGTGTCTCGTATCTCGCGGAAAGGTGACAACGAAGCTAACGGACGACAAACAGACGGCTTCTTCGACGCCGGCATGCTCCTGCAGGCCCTCAAAGCGAGGGGCGAGGGGTTCGACTCGGCCGAGACCAAGGCGTCGGAACGGGCACAGGTCCAGGCGAGGAGACGCGAGGTGGGCAAGAAGTTGCGCTTGATCGATTATTAGCGATGGTTGTCTTTGTCCGACACGCGTTGTGACCCTGTCTAGTGCTGGTTCTTTTGTCGAGCTGGTCATGGAACATACATATCGCGACTGCCCGGGGATCAATATGTGTTGGATGATGTATGGGATGTCGGTCGCGAGGGATTTCGGTTTTGTATTAGGCATATGTGCAAGATATCCCGACTGTCGCTAGCGTCATGGCTAAGCATATCCATAGCACTTGGTTATACATATCCAGAGCAACCTGAATTGATTAACTAATTTCCACTTGGAGTCTTGGCCTCACGGCTGGCCGATTCACAAGGCTACCCATCATCCATCGTCATAACGTACAATGCAAAGCCCCCCTAGGTCATCAACCGAGCTCACTCAAAGTGCCTCTATGTCCTCCACCCCCAATCTCGTGCACAGCCCCTTGCCCGTAAACAGGCTGGTAGCTCTGATGCGCCGCCGTCGTGGAGGGACTAACTGGCCCAGCCGTTCCGACTACATCGTACTCACCAGCCGACACAGGTACGGTTCCATGAACACCCTGAGGATACCCCCCTTGCACACCAAGAGGCTGGCCCGAATATGGCTGAGCTGGAAAGGGAGGAGGCGGCGGCGTGGTGTATGCCTGCGTCATCGGCTGTCCAGTCACCATCACCGCGCTGTTGTGCTTCGTTGGGTCGTTCGGTGGCGGGACGTAGAAGGATTGATGGGTGCCTGGCGTTGTGGGCGGTGGTTGGTTTTGGGACTGGGGCGCGAGACCTGTTAGAGGAGGCGTGGGAGGCGGCGAAGCGCCTCGCCGGCGTAGGATCAAGATGATGCCGAGGCCGGTGAGGCCCAGGACTGCTATCCCGCCTACGACGCCGCCTACTATTGCGCCTGTTGGGGTTGATGAGCCCCCGTTGCCGGTAGGAGCCGGGGTGGAGGTGGAAGTGGAGGAAGTTCTGACGGAGGCGGTAGACGTGGTTGACGAGCTTGAATCCGTGCCTGATGTAGACGGTCTGGTCCTTGATGATGTTGACGGTAGTTCGCTGGAGCCGTCATTGAGGACCGTGGTGAGGAACGCTCGTCCGTCTGTCTCACCGTCATACGTCGTGAGAGCCAACTGAGGCGTTGAGATGCTCAGGCTGTTGCAGTAAAAATCGTAGATCTCGCCTGGGAACGAGACGGTGTTACAGAAGGGCTCCGCCGATGCCGTGCTGCATTCTGTTAGCCTGCCTGCTCCTGCATACCCAGCCAGGGATCGCATCGTCCATCGGGCAGGTGTATGTATGTACCATTTCGCGGTAAAGGTGTCCACCATACAGCCATTGTCGCAGAGACTAGAGGAAGACACTTGATCGTAGTCCAAGCAGGTAATCCGGAAGCCGCAGTCTAGATCATCACAGCAGCCCACAAAACCAGGCGTGGCAGACGTCGCAGGGACGAGTACGCAAGTGTCCGAGGCACCATCACAAGCAAAGCCAGCCCCTGTGAACCACGTGAAGTTAGAAACAATGTTGTGGCCGAAATGTCCGATGCGGGCAGGCAGGGTATGTTACCAGCTAGTCCACTGATATATCCGCATGTCCGATCTGGTCCGATGATAAGTGTCTCTCCGCTGCTGCTGCTGCTTTGTCTCTTGCGCAGTTCCCGGAAGACTGGAGGTAGAGTCGGTCTGGGAAGGATGGCCTCTGCCGCTATGGCAGGTACCAAGGTCTCCTTGGGCCCCCAGAAAGCCAAGGCTTGGACAGCGGTGCCCAACAGGGCACCGCTGAAGAGTATCCTCCCCATGAAAGGAGATAAGAATCAGACGTGTTCAGGTGATGCACAGGTCTTGGAAGCGAGACTGACCGACAGCTTCGCGCGGAGGACGAAGGAACCCGAAAAGGAGAATGAAAGGATATCGCCTTGGGCGGGGGTGTGCCGCCATTATGTATGTTCGCGTTACGGCGGCCTGTAAATGCAGTGACAGTGTAACAGGAGCAGCTGTGGTTGGCTATGCCAGAAGCCCAGACCCTTGGTTTTCTTCTCAACCTTCTGCAGCTTTACCCTGGTCAAGTGAGGCTGAAGAGGAAGCATGAACGACAAGAGATGACGAAGGGGCCGTATGTTGGCTCAACTTGGCTGAACCCTGACTGCTGCTTGCTCCCGGGACCATTCCCACTCCCAGCGTGGCCATAAGAAATGAACATCCGATCGCAGAGGCCATGACCTCGGACCTTGTTGCTCTGCCAGCTCAACGCCGAATCGCCGTTCCTCACTTGGGAGTCAGGCACAACTGGGGCGCTTCTCACGACGCTTGTATCCACGACGGAGACGGAAGCCAGGGGAAAGGAGGACACTTTGTGAGAAAGGAAAATGGGCACTTTGAGCTGGCAAGACATGCAAACCAGGCTCATTTCCACGGGTAACTGAACCGCTTGGTTCTGCTGGTAGCTTTCTGGGTGTCATTCCTTGTTTGGTGTGCTGTAGAGAGCCTCGTGCATGCGAAACAGAGTGGCTTGACTCAAAACGATGCCAAGCTCAATATTGCGCTAGCACTATAACGGGACTAGAGGACCCATTCTGCATCTGACGGTACGTACTGTTTGACTTCAACCTCGAGCACACAAAAAGCCTACCGCAACGCGACCATCGAGCAAGTGTAACAATCAGGCTTGCCAGATGCCTCCATGACAGATCTCCTACGCGTCCTGCCACACTTCTGCATTGGCCAATATGCTAGCCTCATCCCGGCGCTAGAGAAGCATCATGTGAACACGTCTGAGCTCATCACGCTCGAAGTGGCCGACATTGGAAAGCGGACCGGACTGCCCTTGCTGAATCTCAAGCGCCTGCGCGATGCTGTGCTGGACGAACTACACAGCGACTTGGGTGTCTCTGGTACGCGAACGCCGGCAAAGGAAGACCCGGATGACAAGCAAGCCGCCAAAGCTGGACCGGTGCCGGGACAGCAGCTCAAACATGACTTCGCATCTCTCTCGGCGCAATGGCAGACCGTCAGCACTCTGGATCCGGAGATAGACCGCGCACTTGGGGGCGGCGTACCGACGGGCTACGTCACAGAGGTCACGGGCGAGTCCGGCACTGGGAAGACGAACTTCCTCCTCTCCTTGCTGCTTGCCGTCCAGCTCCCTCCTCCTTACGGACTAGGTCGGCCGGCTCTCTACATTAGCACTGAGACAGCCCTCTCGACCACACGTCTAGCCCAGATCCTGAAGAACAACCCGCTCCTTGTCAACGTCTCGCCGTCGGATCGCCCAACGCTGGACAACATTATCAGCACCGCTACCCCGGACCTGGAGAGCCAGGACCACATCCTCACCTTCCAGGTTCCCGTCGAGGTCGCAAGGCGCAACATCGGACTGATCGTCCTGGACAGTGTAGCGGCCAACTTTCGCGCCGAGTTTGAGCGCAATAACCGTGCCACAGGCGGGCAGCAAACCTCCAATATGGCAGCGCGATCGACCGACCTCGTGCGGCTCGGCATGCTACTCCGGGACCTGGCGCAGAAGCACAACCTCGCCGTCGTCGTCGCGAACCAAGTTGCCGACCGGTTTAGCGGGTCTAAGAGTCCCGCATACCCGGCCCTGGGCACCAGTGCGCAAGGTCAACGGTTTTCATCCACGACGCAGCAACAACAAGGCCCTTCACTCAGCAGTCCCCTTGCAGCACGGAGCAGCGTCCGCGCTCCATTGCCGGTCGCGGAGCCAACTTCATCAATGGCAGACGCAATCCCGCGATCAAGCATACCTGATCCGCCAGAGCAGAGACCAGACAACAACAACAACAACAACAACAACAACAACAACAACAACAACAACAACAACAACAA